>VZTO01010481.1:0-16250 GCA_013400615.1 Syrrhaptes paradoxus | reverse complement strand
AAAAAAAAAAACCACACACAAAAAAAAACTATAGCAGAAATGTAATCTTGCCAAGTAATTCCATCATTCACTGAAATTATTCACAGTTTGCAAAGTTCAAGGGAGAGAACAACCTTCCATGCCTGCTATTGTACCTGACTAATATCAGCACGTGTTTTTTCTCACGTTCAGAGCTGTTAAGCTTCCTCAGAAAAACTGAACAGTTCTGTACCGGTGTTTTTCAGGGATGTCTGACTCAAATTCTGGTGTCAGAGGCTGGCTTTTAGGCACCAAAGGAGGCAATGATGGAGGGATTTGCAAACTAGCTCCTGTTGCTTTTTTAGAGTTTGCTACTCTGTGTTCTTCCTGTCTCTGAGGGAAGAGCTGGTGAAAGTCTTTGCAGGGGAGAGCACGAGATATGCTTAAGAAATATGGTAATCATTTAAAAAATGCAAACCAAATTATTTTGTAGCCACAAGTTCTGTTACTTATTTAGTAGCTAGTTCAATAATTTCAGTAATTCTACGGGGCCTAGACAATATATCAACTTCAAAAGAAAACCCTCTAAGGCATTCACAAAACTGGGTAAGTGCAGCTTTTTGTGCATGTGCTCGTCAGGGACCAATATCTTGTGTTATCCAGTGTTTGTTTAACAGAATCTTATCAATGATTTCATGAGCTGTTTGTTGAGCAAGAATTTTCTAAGAGGAGATGCCACAGTCAGACACAGCTTTAAAAGAAAAAGTTGAATGGTAACACAAAAAGGTTGAATTGTATCTTCAGAAACACATTTCCACATGCTTATTCACTTCCACTTAGCCATGAAAACAATGCACAGTCAACTCATGTAAACACTAACCCAGAAGCATACAGAATTACTCAGTGTCATTGTGCAAGAGCTTAAATAGGCACTTACTGTACAGAAGTGCGTGCTCCTCCCAGCTTCTTTGCATATGAGCGCAGGCTTTGGGAGAAAGATGCCTTCGTGTACATTGAATATGCACAACTAATGTAAAATTTGCCACTCCAGCTTTTTCAGGTTGATTTCTAAATGAACAAAACTGCTTAGTTTTTAACATTTATGCTTTAGAAACCCTATACTCGCATACATCAACTGCAGTTCTCATCTCACAACTATACACATGAACTTTCTATCTCATGATGTTCTCTCTAAAGCACCAGGCAATTCTTGCCGGAACAGCTTAGAGAGTGGTTCAGAAAGCAGCTGAGTGCACAGCACAGAGCAAATCAATATAATTACTTCAGCTAAAGCTAATACCTTTCCCTGTTACCTGTAGGATAGGTAGAAAGATAAAGCACATACATAATGCCTTAAATATAGTTCCTATATCTTAATTTATGCTCCTCTATTTTAATTTACAGAAATTCATTTTCATTTTCTGGATCCTACTGTGAATGCCTCCAATGGACTCCACAACAGCTACAGTTTAAATACTTCCTAAACACAGAGTTGTTTCTCAACATGGGGATGCTTGGTTCATTTGCTGGCACTGAACATCTGCGTGAGCCCCTGCATGTATGCCTACAACTTCCATAGTTTGGGGTCTGAGAGCAGATGGAAAACAATTTGCAGTACTCATTACTGCTGTTACTTTTCTGCACGCTCATACTTGACAAGAGGGCTGCCAGGAAAACATCCCAGGCACAGAGGAAGAGGCCTCCTAGAGCCCCAAGGCAAGGACTGAGTAATACACACATAGCAGGCAGAGTCAATATGAGTCCATGTGCTTCTGCTGAAAGAGATGATGATAAAACTGTCCTGAGCTGGGCCACAGACCTCGTAAAACTCACCAAGTAAATCCTATCTTATTAGAAACCAAATTGTTCAGAATACAAGCCTTTTAGAGAGACCACTTACAATCTCCAGTGGTACTATGAAACACGCACAGCTACATTCATGCTGCCTTTTGGTCATATTTGTCCTTTGCTCTTTTCCATTCCTTACTGTCTTGACAATGAACATCCTGCAAAGGAAGCATCTCCCTCTCTCCCCACTCAGTCTCAGAGGGTGCTTGTTTTCCAGTGGACAGCGTGGAGCAGAAGTGGATGCACAGAGAATCACACTGATGTGGAAACAGCCATAAGTTCTCTGCCAGAATAATTCAGGAGAAAGGAGCCAAATTTCTGAATATAGATAGGCCTTATGCTTATAAAGCAGGAAAGACTTGTCAGTGAGAGCAAAAAATGCTGTTTACCCTGGACATAAGTCCAGCAGTTTAAACATCTGCAGCTATTTAAATGCACACTCATTTCTCCTTATAAGTTCCCTAGAAGTACTGCAGACTCCTTTGATATATAATATACACAAAGGCATCTATCTACATGTGTAGGAGAGCAAATCCCTTTGAGAAGTCACTCTGCACTGCAGTATAAATACTGTATCACTGGGCTGGAAGTTGTCAGCATATCTTCCTGGTAGGTCAGTGATTCCATCTGTCTCTTTTGACAATTTGTTCACAGCTTCCCAATTCCCTTGCGGTTTTTGTCTGGTGAAAACCCTTGGAATGCACCATGATTGCAGGTTACCTTCTCTTCAGTGTTGTGCAAAGGCAAGCCACAGAGCAGAGATATTTTCCACGAGGCCAAACACACAGTCCTTCACAGTTCTTTCCTATTAGAGCTGAAAAATTCCTGATTCAAAATTCTGAGCAGCACCAGCCAAGTCCCTCAGCAGTGGCTCCATTTTAAGAGGGGTTAAACAGCCTCACATCCCACTGGTTTCAATGGGAGATGAAGATGTCTGGCCCCTCTGAGCTACATGGTCCATGTATGGTTTGTATACTGGAGCCTGTTTCAGGCACAAAATATGCTGATAGCACAATCTACTCTTTTTATTTTTGTTGCTTAAATCAAAGTAGTCAGAAATTAGGAAAACAGTTTTACTCCATCCCACCTTTCTGTGCCTCTCCTTGTCAGCTCCTCGTATCCCTTGTTAGTTAAAGAGCTCTGTAATGCCAACACAAGAGGTGGCAAGATCCAGCTGACATGAAAATATGTATCACAACAGAAACCTTCAGAAAAGGTTCACTGTCATGACATTCAATAGAGATGCCAAAAAAAGCTTGCTAAAGCACCAGTCTTATTTTCTTTCCTGAAAAGCTAGGAGCCTGTACAAGCAAAGTGACTGACCACTGTAAACAGATTCAACATCCTTCTCAGGACTCCTCTTTACTTAGGCAGTTCAAATTGCAAAAAGCTAAATTCTGTCTTCACTCTTCTTTGGGGGGACCCACATTGAATGCAGTGAGAACAGCAAATATGAAAATAAATACAGATTTTGGTCCATCCATTTCAGTGAGGATTTTGAGCACAGCATGCCTAGACAGACAGGCTGATTACTTATTTTAATTTCAGTTCTTGGTCCCCTACAGCAACATTCTCCAATGGGGGGAGTGCACATCACAAGGGCTCTGTGAGACAATCCACTGGGGTGCAGGAAGAAGTCTTTTTTGTACCCCAATAAAATTTAAAGTTATTTTTAAAATAATTTTAATATTTTTAATTTATTTTTGTGTAGACTTCATGATGCCCATATTAGTACAATAGTACATATATAATCTATAAATAAATAATACATATATCGGCGTGAATGCTCAAAAGCTTGTTACTAATGGGTTTACAATCAAAAAAGTTTGGTGACCACTGTTTGACTGGTGTTATCATGGTTTACTTGAGAACACCATCATATCAAATTATTTTACTGGGATTAATAAAATTGCTTTTCAAATGCTGTCTCTAGTAATTAGAACTTTCATCATTAACCCAAGCTCGATGAAAACAATAACCAAAACAACTGCTTCTGTGGACACATCCTCTTCCCTCCCTTATGAATCTCCAAAACACAGAACAACCACCCCTCAATTCACTGAGAAAGCTATCATGAATAGCACATATAATTTGCAGAATGAAGAGGGGAAGGAAGAGACTGGAAATGCTTCCTCAGGCAGTACACATTATCACAACCCTGATTTCCAGAAGAACATAGTCCACAACAGCTGCCCACACACAACTGAACAAGACACAAATAGGGTGCAAAGCACCCACGTGCCAAATGGAAGATCTCGTGTGATGTAATTTAATCATCTCTAGGTAACCCTACTGGTGTAGCACTATTGGAATCCATACTTAGGTATGCCTACATAACCTGTGAAAATTATTCCCTTTATATTGATATTTTGCCGAATTCAGCCTCCTTAATCTTTATCCAAACAGGACTTCTGAGAATGAAATCACCAGTGAGCGAAATCCTAACGAGTCCGAGTGGGCCAAGATGTCATTCCTGAAGCTCTTGAACATCCTACTCTCAAAGGGGAAAGAGGAGGTGGATGAATTTTATTATATTAAAACAATGTCATTTAGAATAGCTCACTAACTCGCTGTTTAAAATATTCGCCAAATAACAGAGTGTGTGTTGTTTTAAGAAAACTTCCTTTTTTTTCTTTAAAAAACATTTTTAATGCTTCAACAGTGCATTACTAAATAAACTGACAAAACATCTCGTAACTAACATAAACATGCAATTTTAATGCCTTCTAATCACACAAATCAGCACAAGATTTTTGTACTTGTGCATGACCTTCTTCAAATTATCCCTCCATTTTGGCTGAATCGGAATGAGCATGGGCTATTTGATAAAAAACACTAAGTGTGTGAAATGAGGGGCCCTCATCACTTCTGCCAGACTCCTCTTGACAGAATGATGATAGAAGCATCACATCCCTGGGAGAGTAAATGCAAACTGACAAGAGATGAGCCTTTAGATGTTGAATATAATCTTGAATTGTGCTTGAAGTGTCTTATTATCTTGTCTTTTGATGTCTGAAGGGGTGGCTCATTGTTAGAAAAAGGAAAGCCCTTGCACATCTTTGCCATCTTTAAAAATTGTTTGGCCTTTAACAACTGCTTTTCCAACTAATGTCCATTTCTCCTGACAATAAATATGGCAGGTCATCAGCAAGTGACAAACAATTTACTTTACATGCCAAGCTTTTATGGTTTTTGAGAGCTCATGTGGAAGCATATTTTAAAAAGCAGTAGGAAATTAGCACCATTACAAATGTTAAGATGGCTGTGTGCGTGCAGTTCACTGTGTGGTTATTCATTACTGCTACGGTTCTTTTTTAAAGTCCTGTCTTTCCTGTATTCAGACTGCTGTTAAAGTTCTTTATTTATCATTGACTAAAAATAGTCAATGAAAAATAAAGAGCAAGAAGCGATTTTCTCCTGCTCTAAAAAAAGAAGTATTATAGATACAGTAACATGGGTAATGCATAAAATCATATTTATTAATAATAAAAAAATCAATATCAGCAGTGCTATGGCACAGTTTACCTGTACTGCAGACCCTCACAATCACATCACTGTTTTTTCCACCTTCAACCAGCTTGACTTTTTTCCCCCCAAACTTAAAAGTTTAATGACAAATCAGATCAATATGATTCCTTAGCAACTAAATCACAGGCGCGCCAGTTTTTCCTGTCACAGCACCAGTTTTGCGAAAGCAGTCAAGTTCTTTTTTTCAGGTCTCCATCACTCTGAGAATCCATAAGAATTCTCAAATGGATCATAAACTGTTACAGGGTTCAGGTTATTGTATCATTATAAAAACGTATTGATACAGTACANGAGACAATCCACTGGGGTGCAGGAAGAAGTCTTTTTTGTACCCCAATAAAATTTAAAGTTATTTTTAAAATAATTTTAATATTTTTAATTTATTTTTGTGTAGACTTCATGATGCCCATATTAGTACAATAGTACATATATAATCTATAAATAAATAATACATATATCGGCGTGAATGCTCAAAAGCTTGTTACTAATGGGTTTACAATCAAAAAAGTTTGGTGACCACTGTTTGACTGGTGTTATCATGGTTTACTTGAGAACACCATCATATCAAATTATTTTACTGGGATTAATAAAATTGCTTTTCAAATGCTGTCTCTAGTAATTAGAACTTTCATCATTAACCCAAGCTCGATGAAAACAATAACCAAAACAACTGCTTCTGTGGACACATCCTCTTCCCTCCCTTATGAATCTCCAAAACACAGAACAACCACCCCTCAATTCACTGAGAAAGCTATCATGAATAGCACATATAATTTGCAGAATGAAGAGGGGAAGGAAGAGACTGGAAATGCTTCCTCAGGCAGTACACATTATCACAACCCTGATTTCCAGAAGAACATAGTCCACAACAGCTGCCCACACACAACTGAACAAGACACAAATAGGGTGCAAAGCACCCACGTGCCAAATGGAAGATCTCGTGTGATGTAATTTAATCATCTCTAGGTAACCCTACTGGTGTAGCACTATTGGAATCCATACTTAGGTATGCCTACATAACCTGTGAAAATTATTCCCTTTATATTGATATTTTGCCGAATTCAGCCTCCTTAATCTTTATCCAAACAGGACTTCTGAGAATGAAATCACCAGTGAGCGAAATCCTAACGAGTCCGAGTGGGCCAAGATGTCATTCCTGAAGCTCTTGAACATCCTACTCTCAAAGGGGAAAGAGGAGGTGGATGAATTTTATTATATTAAAACAATGTCATTTAGAATAGCTCACTAACTCGCTGTTTAAAATATTCGCCAAATAACAGAGTGTGTGTTGTTTTAAGAAAACTTCCTTTTTTTTCTTTAAAAAACATTTTTAATGCTTCAACAGTGCATTACTAAATAAACTGACAAAACATCTCGTAACTAACATAAACATGCAATTTTAATGCCTTCTAATCACACAAATCAGCACAAGATTTTTGTACTTGTGCATGACCTTCTTCAAATTATCCCTCCATTTTGGCTGAATCGGAATGAGCATGGGCTATTTGATAAAAAACACTAAGTGTGTGAAATGAGGGGCCCTCATCACTTCTGCCAGACTCCTCTTGACAGAATGATGATAGAAGCATCACATCCCTGGGAGAGTAAATGCAAACTGACAAGAGATGAGCCTTTAGATGTTGAATATAATCTTGAATTGTGCTTGAAGTGTCTTATTATCTTGTCTTTTGATGTCTGAAGGGGTGGCTCATTGTTAGAAAAAGGAAAGCCCTTGCACATCTTTGCCATCTTTAAAAATTGTTTGGCCTTTAACAACTGCTTTTCCAACTAATGTCCATTTCTCCTGACAATAAATATGGCAGGTCATCAGCAAGTGACAAACAATTTACTTTACATGCCAAGCTTTTATGGTTTTTGAGAGCTCATGTGGAAGCATATTTTAAAAAGCAGTAGGAAATTAGCACCATTACAAATGTTAAGATGGCTGTGTGCGTGCAGTTCACTGTGTGGTTATTCATTACTGCTACGGTTCTTTTTTAAAGTCCTGTCTTTCCTGTATTCAGACTGCTGTTAAAGTTCTTTATTTATCATTGACTAAAAATAGTCAATGAAAAATAAAGAGCAAGAAGCGATTTTCTCCTGCTCTAAAAAAAGAAGTATTATAGATACAGTAACATGGGTAATGCATAAAATCATATTTATTAATAATAAAAAAATCAATATCAGCAGTGCTATGGCACAGTTTACCTGTACTGCAGACCCTCACAATCACATCACTGTTTTTTCCACCTTCAACCAGCTTGACTTTTTTCCCCCCAAACTTAAAAGTTTAATGACAAATCAGATCAATATGATTCCTTAGCAACTAAATCACAGGCGCGCCAGTTTTTCCTGTCACAGCACCAGTTTTGCGAAAGCAGTCAAGTTCTTTTTTTCAGGTCTCCATCACTCTGAGAATCCATAAGAATTCTCAAATGGATCATAAACTGTTACAGGGTTCAGGTTATTGTATCATTATAAAAACGTATTGATACAGTACAGATGACAAGACATGCAGCTCTTGTGCTAGTCTATTACAAGCATCTGAATACCACAAGAAATATCAGATATAAACAAAATAGAACAGTCAGCAGTAAGCTCTTTTAGGGAACTTTTTTTTTTTAAACTGTTTTAATCTGGTTTGAAACACAGCAGTTACATGAACCCACAGAAAAGAGAACACAAAACCAGAATAAGGGATTATTAAAAATAAATAATCAAAAACCTGACCAGAGACTAGAGATTTAATTTTTATTTAAAACCATTGCAAGAAAGGGCCTGATTCTGCTCCTTCTGATAAGCGTGAACGTTTTGCTTCTGAATTTTGAGACAGAGTATAAATCAAAACCCTCCTCTCCACCCCTCCATCTCCCTTCCAGTACATCCCAGACAGCCCCATTGCTGTTTCTAGGAGGATGCACTGTGTGTTGTAACACACCAAAAGCACACCAGCCTTTACACCAGGCAGGGATCTGCCACCAGATGCAAGCTTGAAATATGTAAAGTGCTACTCAAAATACACCAGCCATCATTTCACACAAATGAGATCACGACGATATGAGAAAGGCTCAGCCCCCAAACTCAATCCCTTTGAGGTCCAGGGTCACAAGCCAGAGTCCCGCAAATCCAAAGTTGCTCATTGACTAGGACATCTCATCTGAGTAAACCTTTGCATCATCTGGTCCCTCTTTTATTCATTGCCTCATAAAAGCAAAGAGATGTGGGGGCTGGGGGAGAGTGAGCAGGACCAGCTGATTGAAAGATTTTTCTTTTTTTTTTTTCTTTGTCAGCAACTGTTATGAGAAGGTTCACTGTGCTGTATCCATGCAGTTAAAATACGGAGACTCTGAAAGCAATGCATCAAATCCCAGCAACAAACCCACACAAGACTTTCCCTCACGCTCCTCATACAGGAAAAAAAACACAACTCAAATAACTTAAGCAGATGCTTTTTTTCCCCTGAATATTATCATTAAATTTACAGTGCTTATGAGAGTAAAGTATATTTAATTAGAAGAAAAAATATTTTAAAAATATTTTCATTTTCTGCTTTCTTCCAGTTGTAAATTTTATTTTTCCTTCAGAGAGATTTGTGACTTGCAGTCCCAAATATTTGTGATTTCAGGCAGGGAGGCATAGGAAAGGGGGAGAAATATCAAGCCTATACATTCACAATCCCCTTAAGCTTGTATATACCTGTCCAATTTCCCCCTGCCCATCTCTAACCACTGCTCAGTTTTCTAGTAATTTTTGTTTCAGTAATAACTACCACTTACGGTCCTTAATTATTTTTGTATGCCAGTCTGTCTGTCCCATAAACATCCCCTAAAAACTTCTCCACCTTTACGGTTGCTTTACACAGGTTCTGACACTGACACACCGTCTCTGCCCTGCAGCAGGTCAGCTGCCGTTCCAGCCACAGCTCCTGCCTGTTTTCCCCACGGCAAAACAGAGGAAGAGGAGTAACAAAGCCTTTGCAAGACGTATACAGACCTGCACAGCGTAACAGAAACCTGCAGTAACTCTGTGTCTGGTTCAATAATTCCTCTTTTGTTAAATATGAAGGCAGCATAATTATAGACTGGTTGTTCCTTCCTATCAGCATGTTTGTTCAGCTGATTTTAGCTCCCGAACATGGGAAGCTGGAGGGCAGGGATCACGTTAGAGAGGTGGAGGCTATGGACTGGTATGCAAGTATTGACAGGACAAATACCCCATTGAAATCTGTGGTCTTCCTGCATATGTGATGGGTGGTCACCTGAAACCTGTCAGAATCCAGCCTCATGTTTATTCAAATCACATTCAAACATGACATCCCTACACCGTGTGAATAAATCCTAATTGTATGCAAAAGAAAATACAAAAACTGCCCCATGGTGTATTTGCTCAAGAGATTAGTCAATTAAAATGATTTTTTTCCTTTCCAGTTAATACTCTATCTCAAGAAATAATTACACATACTTAATAGTACAATATATTCAAGTATGCCTAAGGTATATTTACTGAAAAGTGATTCTGTCTTTTTGATTAAACTCAGGTTTTAAATCATCTTCTTCAAGGAACAAACCCCCCAAAATGCAAAGCTTCAAACAAAGCACGGAAACCTAAAGGAGACCTCAACAGCAGAAGCAAAATGCACTTGAGTAGACCTGAGCAACAACTGCATGTTTTTCCAGCTGTGCACACACACCAACGAGCAGAAGAGAGGGGAACAGCTCCAAGCCTGGCTGAAAGGAAAAGCGGCACTTTTGTTTTTACTGACCCTCCACTTGACAAGCCTTGGTGTTTGTGATGAGAGTAACAGGCTATGCCGTGCGTCCACTGAGGTCTGGGAGAAGACTATCTTCTGCTGGAAGGCAACGGACTGCTAATAATTCTTTGTTCAACAACTCAAAACCAAGATTTTAAAAAGCAGAACTATGTCAGATAGGAGACAGCTAGAAAACAAAAATGACTTAATAGAATCTCCAACGATCAAACCATACAACCACCATCTGAACTGAAAAGCAAAAAGATGCTTTGAAAAGCTAGTATTAATGCATTTCTATAAACTCCATGCTATTTTTTAAATAAGTAAACTAATGATAGATTACTGCAGAGAATACTGTTCTTTACACAGGAAAGTCTATTTCTTATTTGTGTAACATTTGAATCTTCAGACTAACATGGAATTGGCTTAGGCCTCTGATACGATTTTTTTTTTTACTGCATTAAAATAATTTATATCTTACTCCAGCACACTGTGATAATTTATATATTAAAATACATATATATTTAATTTTTGTAATCAATTTCATGTAGCACAACTGCTTTGTTTTCTGAATCGTAACATCTTCCTTACAACTACTTCAAACTGTTCAGGAATTAAACTGATGGTTTGCCTTTCTGAAAAGAAATGACATCTGATATGAAAAAGAAAACCCGCACTCTCCCAACAACTCTTCTTGAATATTCTAAAATAAAAAAGAAATCCAAACTACTTTTAGGAATAGACAAGCAGTGATTTAGTGTTAAACAAACACGTTTTAGAGTGGCAGGGGCATGGGTTGCGCACAGATTTGGTCGATGTAGATACCCCTGGAATATCTAGAGAGGAAACACAATTTCAGTCTCTCTGAAAACAACAGGTTTTATTTAGCCAGATGGGATAAGGTGCTATTCTTCTCTAGATGACCCCTGCTTTCCAAGTAAAAGGGCTTATTCCTACTTCAGAGAGCATCAAAGCAGCATCACAACGTAAAGCAGGACACGTCAAAATACAAATCTTCCTTTGTTTCATACTGATATTGATTTTGATTTTTATACAGTAGAAAAGGTAAAAATGAGACTTTATGCTAATAAATATCAAACCATTTCCACAACAAAATAATATTCTAGTTGAAACCCACAAATTATGACACATCTAATTTTATTCTGCTTTTGCCCCTGTTCAGCATTAATTCTGTCATTTAGTTGTCATTTTAATATAACTTCTACCACTGAGCTTATCAGAAATAATTTTATAACTAGCAAAAGAATGTTATTTTGGTAGTAATAGTGGTAGTCATATAAAGAAGACAGAAAATAAACCACTAATGAAAGAAATATTATACTTTAATTTAATTGCATATTCAGTATATTAGAAAGCCATAAAAGCTGATCTTCCCATCCTCTGACCATCTCTCTCTAAGAAAAGGACCACAGGTAAGGGATGCAAACAGCAGAAACAGCTTAGCAAGGAAAAAGAATTGAAATAAAGAAGAATCCACAAATATCAGAAAGAACAAAACTTAGGAAGACAACACAACAAGGAAAACCAAGTGCTACATAGGATATTAAAGAGAAAAATGATCCACAGGAGAATGGCAACTGTTACTATGAGCTTCCTACAGCTACCTCTGCCTTTGGATATTTTTAAAAAATTTATTAACCTGACAGCAGGAAACTTTATACAGATTGCCCCCTGACAGGGTGCAAGCTTCATATAAGCACTTGCTATCTCTTTGTTTAGCATTAAAAAAAAAAAATTTAAAAAAGAGAGGTGTTAAGTGGTGCCATGTGCACATTTTGGCAAATCCAACTTTGCCTCCATCTGCCTCACCTGCACATTTCCATGGAGAACTTGCTTAATCACATGGAGTCCAACAGAAACATCCACATCTCCTTCCTTCTATTTTCTACATTTGCTTCCTTTTTAATGTGCAAGTGTCTGATCTATTATTAATCTCAAAACACAAACTGGCAAGGATCTCAATCAAAGAAAGTAACAGTTCTTTCACAAATTACCTGTTTACTGCCTAGTAGCCAGCAAGTCCCCTTTGAAACAGCCAACCATTTATGTTGCCTTTAAACAAGTCTGTTTGCTGTTATTTTTATAACTTCAAAGACAGGGAGAAGAAAGATTAATTAAAAATGAACTATTTGTCATTCAGTCATACCAATTACAGACTAGGATTTCATTCTTTTTTCCTTCCCTCTCTAATGTTAGTTATTTTGTACATAAATACAGAAAATCAGACTTCAAACCCCTATTAAGGAACACGTAACACAAATTTAGCTCAAAAAAATTTAGCAAAGTAGTAATTAGAAACTCATGAGAACAAACAAAATTGTCTTTAAAAACAGACAATTAACTTTTTCCATACTCAAAATAGCTTTTGTTGTTTGTTTGCTTTTTTTACATAGGCTTTGTCACAATTCAGGCACAGCAATAAGAGGCTGATTTATTTCCATACTAGCAAGGAAATTTATAAGTGGGGCTGCAATATATGCCCTCCATCAGCCCAATATTGCTTTCACCAAAGGTTAAAGGAGTAAGACTCATCTCCTCAGAGCTGGAATATGTGCGCTAGCATCAGTGCCACCACTGCCTGAGCTACCTGTAATACCCAGGCACAGCAGGAACGCTGAGCCAAGGATGGATTTTCTATCTTACCACTGTATCATCCTTTGTGTTTAAATACTCATAACATCTTTTTAGGCTTTAATGGGCATTTACTCCCCATTCAAAAGTGCATCCCCTACTGACTTAGGTAAGAACTCTGCTAAGGAATCAGATAACAACATTATTTGGAATAGTTATTCAAGTCCCTAACTGTTTCCAAACACCAATTTAAAAATGTTCATGTCAAATACATCCTTCAGAAATAACAATCAATCACATAGCCAGATTTTCAGATTCTTTGAAAACTTATTGTTAATTGATCAAGACACCACAACATTTTAGAAAATAGATTTACAAGCCTGTGTAACGACCTGGTTCTGTACACGTGCCATTAACATTCCTCACTGACACAGTCTTAGTAATGAAATAGTGCTCCTAATCCACAGATTACTTGCTTTAATAAAGGTATCACACATTCAAGCACTAGCAGGATCGGTTCTATCGCCCTTACAGATGGCATGGATAACCAGTGTTGTGTCTCAGAACGAAGCATCCACAATGTGGAAATCATTGAATAAAATTATGCTAAAAACCAGGAATCTTTATGTGCAGATTAAACGTATTTCAAATGTTTGCTGCATCTAGAAGAAAGCTCTGATTTTTATATTGAGACTATTTGGGCCACAAACATCCCTATCAGAGCAGAAATATTCACTAGAGCTTTAAAGTGCAGCAGAAGTGACAAACACACACTGCTTTCTTTCACTGAAATTACCAAACCTTATCAAAGTGCTCCTGATGGGCAGAAATCTTACTGGTCTTTAAATTTTGAGCATAACCAAAACACCGAGAATCATCCTTAAATACAGTGATGAAAGGAAAGCTCTTAGTCTGAAGGCCTTTTATCCTCCACGGGCTAGATACGTTAATGATGCTAATGTGAGCTTCCCCACAGCCACCTGGCAATGATCTCCACTCTGACCTGCAGAGACCACTGTCTCCAGAGGTAAGAGACAATTTAGTCCTTTATCCTTTGTAACTCAAATTACTTAGTACCATAAATTCTAACCAAGGAAACTCTAATTAAAAAAAATAAAATTGGATAATGTATGTTTCCTTAAAGAGCAATACATGGCATCTACGAGCAAAACACAATCTGCTGGAGACAACTTCTACCCTATTCCACAACAGCATATACATGTATGCTCATATAGAAAGATGCACGCAGTTCTGAAACGTGGGTAACAACACAGGAAAGGAAAACAAAATCCCAAAGCCAATGCAGGGGTTTGAAAATAAACCTTTGTTTGTGGAAATGTGTGCAGGCTCATTTAACCCANAACAGGAAAAACTTGTGCTCCACAATTACAGGCTTGGCCCTGCACTCACTATATACTTACAGCTTTATTTCAGTAAGTTTGATGCAGAGAACTTCAGAGCAACTTTTTATAATACAGTAAAACTACCTCAATGTGCAAGTGCATTCCTGGCTTTCTTTTTACCATAATCTAATTATGTCACAAATTACCTTCAATTAAGGATGAATTAAGGACTGGATCTAACTCCAGGAAAGCCAGATTCAGTCCAAGGGGGCTTTTGGTGCTTGGAGTAGTTACTTCTTTCCTAGGATTTTTACTGTACAGAGAATTTTATGCATGACATATCCTTGGTGTCTATACCAACTTTTGGATCTCAACAGTTGCAGCATCACACCACTAAACACAAAGGGGTTTTTTTTTCTTCGTAAGATTTTCTCAGACCAACGCTTCGTAACTTACTCTAAACTTGTTTAAAAGCACTGTATGAAATGGCAACTAGGATTAATTCAGTTAGGATCAAATCCCAATGTGTTTATTCAGGTGAAGCTACTATTTAGCAGTAAAAAAAGATATCTCTAGTACGAGCTGTGCCATCAGACCTAGGTTACTATTTTGAAGCATATCGCAGATTTACATAATTGATCTGAAACTTGCAGTGTTTTTCCAGACTATTTTTGATTCTTCATTTTGATAAGNCATCATCTGATTAAAATTGGAGATGCTGCTTCACAAATATTTTAGAGAGTAAATAATACACCACAGGAGCTCTTGCAAAGGAACTGCACCTCATGCTGCTCAGCAGAACTGGGATTTCTGCAACTGAAACACGGTAGCTGTGCTAACTCCAGGCTTCAAAACTCTATTGCTGAGGTAGTGTATTTCAGGATAGTCATTCACCAATATTTTGCACTTCAGAAAGTATCTTTCACCATGTTTTTTACTCCCTCCTTGTTTCACATGATTTCAGTATTAAACGTCTTTCACATGCAGGTATGCAGATTCCAACAAGTCCACCGGTATAAACGCACAGACCGAGGATTACAGATGCAAACCGCCAGACCACAGGACAAACTTTTCTTTCAGAAAAACCCAAAACAAAACAAACGAACCAAAACCAAATGCCACCAACAAGAAAGCAAACAGGCAAGCAAGCAAACAGGCAAGCAAGCACAGCCCCTCTCATCACAACTGCTCCTGTTATCCCTCATAGGCTGCACCACAACTGCACCACAGTGACAATGTGCATCTTCCCACACACCTGGAACTTATGCCAGCTCATGCTGGTATTTCTGAGACACAGGGAGCTGCAGCATCCACCTGCTTTGTCACTGATATCAAAGCACCTCTAGAGAAACAGAAGTTTGCTGCATATCTTCCGGTCAAAACTAAGTATAATTAATTGTTCTCCTGCCCTCTCCTCACCTGCAGCAGGAACAGCTGTTGAAGAGGTGCCATTTCTATGATTAATTGTGCTATCTGCTACCAAAACAAAAAATAAATACCCACTGATAAACAATGAAATACCCAAACAAGGAAGTCTGGGGGAAAGGAGGTGGATTTTAGGAACAGGTACAGGTGAGCAATGCAGGTCCTCACAGAAATAAACCCATCCATCAGAAGAAGCTAAGCAGAACGTGTCCAGTGAGAAAGAAGGAAGCTCTTCACATCTAATTGTTCAACTCTATTCATCTACATGAAAATAAGGCTCATGCAATATTGGCAGCATCAACAAAACACTCAAATGCTGGTCATTCATTCCAACTAAATCAGTACATTTTTTTTTCCACAATTTTTTAAAAAAATGTAAAAGCAGCAGTGTAAGAAAAACTTTGTTCTCTATGGACCTGTCTCCTCCCCTCGACTTTCTAAAATGCTCCTCCCTCTCCTGCTTAACAGGTTTGGGGCAAATTTTCACACAGTATGTATTAAATGTTATACTGTAAAAACCAAAATTATTCTCTCTCATCACATGAAAGAAAGAAGGAGGAGGAGGAGATTTTCAATTTGTGCCATCACATGTCAAAAAAGCCCACAAATAAAGAAATTTCAGAGACTGCGAAGAAAGGCCTGAAATATACATTCCTAACATGCTGTTCATAACATTAAACAAAGAGAAATAACTATAGAATAATGCTCCATATTTATCTACCAAAGGTCTAAACAGAACTACACTTAGTTATTTTAAATGTTGACCACAAATCTATCTTAAGGGATGCACTTGTGACATAAAGGCT
>VZTO01010480.1:0-19073 GCA_013400615.1 Syrrhaptes paradoxus | reverse complement strand
GGACTCTTTGAAGAACAGACCGCAAAGCGACTTAAATTAAGCAGATACATCTGTGAAGAGGTTTGGGCAGAGGTGAATCCCATTCTTCCCATAAAGTCCATCCTGCTGAGAACAGTCCGTCTTCAAGTGAAATTATGTTTTTCCAAGACGTAAGCGTAGGAGAGAGACGACTGCTAAGCTGTATTCAACAGCTTCAAAACTGCTTCAGGATAATACTGAAATAATCTAGGAAACAATGAACAGAGAAGGAAAAAAAAGTACCTGGATCTGGTGCAATAGCTCAGGTTAAGAGAGAGGCTTCTCTGCCCAGCAATAGGCTCCAAGAGGGAAAATAATCCTTGGTGTTCCTGTAGCACCCTACACATACACCTGAGCAACCCCCAACAGCCACAGGCAGTGAAGAGATTCCCAGTCTCCAGACGGGGAAGATCCAGGGACCCACTGGAGCTCGGACAGAGCAGAAATCACCGCTGCTGACTCTCGGACACGCTGCTTTTCCCCAAGGTCACTACAGGAGGAATAGCTGAAAACATTTTAGGAAGATAACCTCTGCTCATTGCAGAGGTCAGTTATCTGCCCAAATCCCCTCTTTATGATGACTTCCGGAGCACGGGTTTAGTGGGGAACACACTTTCCCATTTCAGCATCTGTAAAATAACGGGGACACCACGTCGAAAAGGCAAGACCCAGGACCAGTGGTTCAAAGCACCACCAGGTGACTGAGAACTCCTGGAAGACAATCAGGACCCGTGCTAGAGAGACCCTCTTACTGTATCTTTTCCTTTGATATATGCTGAAATAAATCAGCTATTGACAAATCATTATGTCAATAGTTTTTAAGCTGTCACTCAAAGTCCTTATTGAAGATGGCTCCAGAAACCTCAAGTCTCTCTAAAGCTTTTTTCCAGGATTTCAAGGAAGTTCTACGGGAACTGAATTACAAGCGGAGCATCACACCTGGCTGAAGCTGTACAACCTCTAGAGGCTGCCAACACTCAGGCCAGAAATGGAACCAAGGCTAGATGAGAGCAGAAAGGTGTGAGCTTTGTGTGCTGGCAGGCTGGAACGAGAACGAGCAAACCACGAAGGGAGCACGAGGCAGGGCACACGCTTTGCATCCGAGCGCATTAAACCCCACGATAACTCAGTTTCCCAGAAAGAGAGTCTCACTCTTCAACCAAGCCTGACGAGGAAAGCTCTCCCATCAGCAGCCCGTGTGTAAAACACTCCAGCTCAAGCCCAGCTTTTTATTAACCACCTGCTTCAGTGACCAGTTGGCTTTACCCACAACCAGTTCATCATTACACATCACTAGTAACTCAGCGGATTAACTCCACACTCAAGGATGGAAAACCAGAACTGGCACGAGAGCAACGAGGTTCTCTAAGGATGCAAGAGGAGACCTCAGAAAACTACACAAACCCAAGATGAAGTCTGAGAAACCTTGATGCCCAAAGGCTTTCTGAACCCTTTCAAGGAAGCAGACATCAAAAAAACCTAACCGAACGAGGAAAACACTTTCAGAGTTACTGTTTTAAGAAACTTGACAAGAAAAAGAATGAAGTTGGTCAGGGAAGTCACATACCGGTGTTTGTTGTCCTCTTCCTCATCTCCTATCCTATAAAGCAAGATTCCAACAGGAAAAGGTTAGCATGCCAAATTTCCAACCCAAGCATGCTGTAACACACAAAACCCACAAACTTGTAGAAAATTAATACAGAGATCAAAGGATGCACAGAAAAGCATGCATAAAATCCCTTTTGCAATTGATGGCATTTTTTTTTTTCCTCCTGCTTTCTGATAAGTGAAGCTATAAATGTTTGCTAGAGATTTTTTTGTCTTCCAGGATAAGAGATGAGATGTGAGGGGGCACACAGTGTCCTACTTTCAGAAAACATGTGGTTCTGTAACATTGAAAGGAAACAGAACAATGAGGGAGATTATCCAAGAAAAATTACAGGAAGAAGTATTAAAAAAAAAAAGTTTTAACTACCCCAAACTAAGAATTATAGCATCTCTAATCTTAACAATTAAAATCACACACAGTGCTCAGGCACAACTTTTTTTTCTTTTTTTTTCTCTCTTTACCTGCGAAGCAACTTAGTCTTCAACTCTGCCTTCGTCTCGTTCCAAGCATCCAGTTCTGGGCTAGTCACAGCTGTGGGTTTCATATGGTCCAGGACAGTAATGTCTTTTCCTTGTTTCCATAAGTCGTAACGTTCTGGTTGCAGAATCCTGACAAAGACATCCATGGAAATCTTCACCATGTCTTTGCGGCAAGTACACTGCAAGAGATAACCAGACACCGACACACATCAGGGTTTATTCCTTCATCAGCTGAGTTTGTCTGTCTCCAGGGGAAAACAAGTGGGTTACTAGAGGGGGTTATGCCAGGATTTGCACTGATGTATATGGGGATATTGCCGGTTACCGGAAAGTGTTGACTTCACCACCTCTAAGGCCACCAACCAAGCTAAAACCTTCTGGTGACCAACACCCAGCACCCAGCTCACGTAGTGTCTCAGTCACCAGACATATCAACTTTGGCGGACGTAGACCAGGCCTGAGCCTGATCTCAAACCTACGTTCCCCCCATCAGCGAGCCTCTTCTGGAATTTCTCAGGCTGAAAGGAAATTATTAATATCACTTCCTAACTGAAAAAAGCCTCAAAGGAACCAAAGACTAACCCCGTGAACAAGGCAGTTAAACTTCACATCGTGACATCGGACACGAATCCCTCCCAAGGCTGTAGCTAAGAAAGGTGACAACAATAATTACTCTGCATCTAAACCACACATGTCTAAGCCATTATTCATTTCAGCGAGCATAGGGTCATTAAAACAAACCTCTGGAACGACCCCTGCCACTGCACACACCTACACACAGCGTACGTACGGGCGGTTTTATCTGGATATCGGTCTGCTCTGATGAAGCACAGACCCACCAGACCAAGCCTTGCAAGGGGATCCTCATCCCGGACACGGGTACCAGACCGAAGGAGCAACGTCTTCAACGGTTAACCCAAAGGAAGGTACGGGATGGAAAGGACCCAGCAACACACCAACGCCCGCGTGCCTCCCGGGGGCTGCAGCTACAGCTTTGCTGGTGTGTGTTACAATTTGAGCCCCCTTAGCTCTGCTCTGGGGTGCAAAGCTTTGCCTGGTACACACACTAAACCGTGTTTCAACTTCAAGCTGAGGATGAAGCAATTATAGAACCTTTTTTCCACCCTCCCTCCCCACCTTTTCAAAGCTTTTCCATCCTCTCAGCAGAAATGCATGAAATTAAACTTGCTTCTCCCCTTTCTTCTTTTTCACTGCCATCCTGAAGATTTCTAGCCCTAGCAAAGAAGCCACTGAGAGGGACAGCAGAGTCGTTCTGTACAGTTCCTGGCTATCTCACTTCCCTCCCAACTCCTCTTTTTCATTTTGCAAAGATCGCTGGCTCCCTTCTGCTCTGCCCCGACGGGAAGGACAGCACAACCCGCGTGCACCGAGTGGGAAGGGTATTTATGGACAGGCACTTTCAGGAAAACTCAATTCATCTAATGAAAAATAGCGCGGGACGGAGAGGCTGGAAATGTAATTTGGCCGAAGAAGGGCAGGAACACAGGCAGGAGCCATGCTTCCCGTTCCTGGCCAGGCAGAAGCTTCTCACCGGCACCTCCATCAACACTGGCTTAAGGGATTTGGATGGAGCAGATCTGCAATCGCTTCTCCTCGAGAGATGTTAACAGCACCCGTGTGCTGCCACAGAGAGGAGCCCAGAAGAGCACCCCCCAGCACACACCATCAACGAGCTACAGAGACTGACCTCCTCTGCTTTTACCAAGTATGAAAAACGGCTTAAAAAGGGAACAGTCCACCTGCTGATCCGACCCCAAGCCCACGTGCTGCAGCACACCGATGGCAATTCCTTCAAACCAAGCGGAGCAAACCCTGAGCCAGACAGGTCCAAAGGTCTCCAGCCATCACCAGCTCAGGAGTTTCACAAAAATGTAAAGTACACAGACTCTGGAGAATCCCCACGCTGCACTACCTGGATGCCATTCCCAGAAACAACGCCATGGGCTGCGCTCCCCAGCGTGCCACAGCATCAGAAGCCCACGGGAGCCAAGTTCCTTTCTTGACACAAACCAAACATGATGTATGTTTTTATTTCAATTTTAATTTAATTTTATTGCTTTCACACTAGCAAGCATGAATAATTTACAAAGGCTCTATCCTCCAGGGCTCCTCCCGGACCATACAGCTGTATTTCCTCAGCTGCTGCAGTTGTGTCACATCCACGTTCCCATTGTGGCCGGGGTATTTTTCCACACCCTCCCCTCAGTCACAGCAGCAAAATCCTGTTCAATACAGCAGATGCTTCCAATCCAGCCACAAAAGGGAACGTGGATGTGCACGTTAGGGGTGGGAGAGGGAGGAGACTGCAGGTAGAGAAGGGCAAAAAAATCTCCTTTGGAATTAATTACCTGCTCTATTCCATCAGCGCAGGACAAAACCAGCAAGCCTGTGTTTCCCTGTCAATTATATCCGTTTCCACGTATCGTCTCCCCTTCCACATACACAAGAGTCATGTTTCTTTCCAAGTGTTTAATTGTGGTGATACACACCTGTATTTCCTGTGATACACCCCCCATCTTTGCCCCGTCCCATCTGCAGAACACATCCTTCCATATTCCATTTTTCCCCCTCAAATTGTACCATTTCCATATCCTGGTGTTATTAGATGAACACATCTACAGTTAAACACCAGCACCGAGGAGAGATACGAAACCTCGTTTCTCCTGGGTGAGCCGAAACCGAACCCTGACGCAGGTTTTCGCAGAGCTCCCGCGTACCAGCAGACCTGGGAAAGACTGAAGAGCGATGTGGTGCCCAAAGCACGGGCCATGGCCAAACGGCAGTGTGAAGGATACGCCTGTCGTGTCAAAATGAGAGGTGAGAAATGTAAAGAGCTCTGAGATCTAATCAAGCATCTTCCCATCGCTCCTCTGCCGTTGCCCACTTGGTGGCCAGACCACCACACCCGGGGCTGCCAGAGCCACGGATCAAACAATGGAATAACCATCACCCACATCTCCAAGGACCGACGGCTAGTCCTGAAAATGGGGGTGGAAAAAACAAAAATCAGGTTTTGGGTTAGCTCTTTGCCTTTGGTTACAGGGGATGAGACCCAAACCAGCAACAAGCGCAGAGGAGTTCCCATATTCCCCAGATCTGCAGGAACCGAATTTGTTCCATCTTCTGAAGGCTCAGAAGCCTCGCCTCTCCTTTTCCAGGAGCTGATGACTTTGCCGACCATACAGGACAAGAACACGCAAAGGCAACTAGCAATCCAAGCAGATGCACAAGCACCAGAAGGAAACGCACAGTGAAGTGCTTTGCAAACACTGAGACCCAACATTCTTCCTCTACTTATTTTATTATCTGCTACTCGACGCTGGAGACTGGGGTAAAATCTCTGACCACCCCAGGAGCCCCGTCTCCTCAATTATAACTCCAAGACCGATAGTGGGAAATTTGCGGCTACTGAATGTGTAACCGTGATCTTATTTGCAACATTTTTCTAAAATAAAAACGCTAAGAAGTCTATATAAAATAACAGCCAAATAAAGAGACTGTCTCCTCGAAGAAAAAAAAGTCAAATGACATATGGAAAAATGCAGCCTCAGCCTCCAGTGTCGTTTTTTAAGGATACTTCCCTCACTTCCCAGCTAGTAACACTAAACGGAACCCCATCTGTTCCGTAACATATGAAAAGTTGATGTAAAATCACCCTTCTCCTCTGCAGAAACAGTCACCAGAATGATATATTTAAATTGGCACCTCTGGTTCTCATGGAAAAAAAAACCAACCCTCGCATTTAGATGAAATCAGGGGCCACTGCACAGTTGTTTAAGACCCAGCCAGCCTCTCAATTTGCCTTAATGGAAATTTAAATATCAGAAAACCAAAGACGCTCAAAGTTGAAGTTCTTTCTGCTATTATGCCACCATTAAAAGCCAGCCCAAAATCTTGGCTGAAAGCTTTTCTGCTTTTTTTTCATAACAACGAAGCCTAAAAGCAAGTCACTGGGAAAGAAAGATGGTTACGGTCGACACGCAGCTACGAAACTCTTGCTGTATATTATAGGATATTGCTAACGCAGACACCGCTCCAGAGCTTCTCTCCATAAATCTCCAGGATGAGGTTTAGAGTTTCAGCTTTTGGGAAAAACACAGTCCTCCCAGAATACTCCTCCTAAACAGCTCTCCAGTTTGTTGTTGGATTACAGGCGTGTTACGTGAGATCTAGTTAACGCTCACCCGGGCCGGCAGAACAGACCAGCCTGGGCTCCGGTGCAATTTCCCTCCCCTCAGCCCCAAGCTCCAACTCCGCTCAGCCCCGTCCAGCAATGCTCCCATTGCAAAAGCGACAAAGGCACCCAAGCTGCAAGCGTGTGCCTGCAAGACGAGGGGCATCTGCATGTAAACAAGGAGTTAAAACTTCGAGAAGAATTTGAAAAACCCTAAAATGCATCCATCATTTGTGTGTTTAAGGGTTGGTAGCTGAGAGCTTGTGGGAACGAGGATGAGCCTTGACCCCCTGTTTCCAGCGTAATTACCAGCACTGCCCTGGAGTCTCAAAAACAAACCAGTTCATTAGGAAACCCACTGGAAATCCTCTACTGAGTTTCATAAACAAAACAATTAGGCAAAAATTTCCAGTGAGTCCCCCAGCCCCTGGCTGCAGGGCAGCTTTCTCCTTGCTTCCTCCTCGGGAATTTCTGTGGGTGGAAGAGTTGGGTAAGTGGCAAGGGGTGCTACCCCGCTCCGCCTCATCGCTGATAAATCGGATTCTGGTTTAAGATATAATATAAAATGGCATGTGACATGCTTCATTTTAGGAAAAAAAAAATAATAACCCATCCCAACCGGCATCAGGCTTCTGCTGAGATGTTACATGGAGATTTGTCTGGGTGTGGGGTTGGGTTTTGTTGGTTTTTTTTTATGTCAAAGCTATTTTGCAACCTCTGCCAGAATTCTTTTTCATCTTTTACTATTCTGTAGGCTCCACCTGTATGGATGCAGACTGGTCCTGAACCTATCCCAAACACAATTCCCGGTGATTCACAGTAAGCTGAGCAGAGCCGCAGCCGGGGGAGGATCACCTCGGTGGGGTGCTGAGCGACGGGTCCCAGATGAGGCTGGAAGAGCAGAGAAGGAAATCCAGGGCTTTCAGCAGCACCACGAGAAGGGATTCAACAAAGCACCAGCTCCTTTCTGCTTTGACAGGCTCATTCCAGGACAAGGGATAAACAAAATAAGCCTTTTATCCAGTGGTTATGATGTGGTCTGTAGTGAACATCATCCTGAGGTGATCTCAAGGAATTATTTCTTCTGCCTCGTCAGAGCTGCCACCGCCCGCTGCCATTGCGGCACACGCGTCATTTCACGCGCTGAGCAAGCAGCAAGCGTGAGTTGACGGAGCCTGGGGAAGACCTACAGCTCCGAAGTGACAGACCCACCAGACAATTCTTGCTGAGCCACTAAAGTTATCCTTTTATCCTCCTGCTTGATCATCTGCTTTTTGCTCTTTTCAAAAGAAAGCCAGACGCCGTGCGGCATTACACGCCTGGGAACCAAGCGGTGGAGCAGGAAATCCCACCATTCTGTACCCCACGTGCGACAGCCGAGATCTACAGACACTGCGTAAAAACATGAATAATTACATCTGATGGAATAGGAAGAGTCTGTATCCAAAGTGACAACCCAAGATTTCCTTCTAGCACACTATCAAACAACGAGCGTTCTTCAATAACATTTTTCAATAGGAGACAAAGCTGAAATAAGATTTTTTGCAACTCCAAGTGCTACAGCTTCGAATGACGGGACAGCTGACATATAAATAAAGAGGGGAAGACACTGTACATCAATCCTAACAGCAACCAAGACCCCTCTGAAAACCACACATCACACGAAGCGCTCCTGTCTCTTCCCTGTGATAACCGAGACCCACCCGCACGCATTTTGGAAGCGGTTGGAGAGCCGGGTGAGCACAGAGCAGAAGATCTGAATCCTGACGACCAAGATTGGGAAACACCCTGAGCCACCCTACAAAAACCCCGAAACGGCCAACTGCCACTATGGAGCCAAGCAAAACTGCCGACTCCCTCTATGGAAGAAAATCAGAAGCATGACTATCAGGAAAGACAAATAACGAAGCAAAATGGAATTTATAAAAAAAAGAAAAAAAAACCAGAGGCTGTTCACAAGCAGTCTGCTCTCAGCGCACTATAATAAATCGCGGGCTTTATCTTTAAAGTGTTCTTCACGCACAAAGCGAAGAGGCGGAAGGTTAAATCTATACCGAAGGAATTTCTGTGGAGGATGTGAAAAAGAAAAGGCACCTGCTGGGAAAGCCTGATGTCGATCCACAGCTACTTCACACTTTCACACCGCCTTCCAGAGCTCTAACCTCCCCATTTCTGCAGCTCTTGAACCCAATGCACTCTTTAGTGATTTATTCTGAGGTGTCCCCAGGTGTCACCCCTGCAGCAACTCCAGAGAAGCAACAGCGGCCGCACAGCAAAGCGCAGGCTGAGGCAGCTCCCAAAGGGGATTTTTGACGGCTGTGCCATACGAGCATCCCCAATGCCAGCTGACCCTCCAGCCCCGCTCTGACACATGAACGATCGGGGCTGGTGGGCTGTGTCGGGGACTCCTGGGTGACAGAGAAGCTGAACGAACAGGCTGCAGGGAACACATTCTTCACATCGCTATTTACTGCGGCCGCAAAGCACACCACAACCTCCGCGCTATAAATCACGGGGTTAGCGAGGCAGAGAGCGAACGGGAGATGGTGTCAACCCAGCAACGTCAGGGCTTGTGGGTTCAGGGCAGCTTTCCATCCCGGAGACCCGGCAGTTTCCATGGCAGGCTCCTGGAGAGTCACCCTGAGCTGGCAAAGTCACGGCTAAGCAGCATCAAAAGAGACAAGAACAGTGTGCTTTACACATTCAACTAAAGTCAATCAGGGCTGCTCTGTTTGAAATAAATCTGTTAAAAAAAAAAACCCAAATCCTTCCCAGCTCAGTGCTCTAAGGGTTACACCAAACCCCGAGCAGAGAGGGAGGCAAGCTGCCTCCAGCCATCCCTGCCCCAGGGAGAAATGTCCCATTTGCTGTGAATGAAGTCCTGAACAGTTTATAATTACATTCTGGATTTAAAATTAGTCCCTCAGATGTCCCTTCTCAAGGGCAGGACAGCCAGAAGGGACAGGGCAGATACCTGCTCAGCGCCCATCCGTCCGCACAGGATGCTGGGATGAGGTTGTTTCAGAACATTAAATGTAGGATTGGGGACGAAAGGGCAACTTGACCCCGTTTTATATTGAGATAGATAATTCCAGCACTCTCTCTGGAGTAAACAGGAGATAAAACGAAGGCATGAAAATGTCAACCGGTAGCAACACAGCCGTTCTCACCCAAGAGTGTCTGCTGTTCATGTAAGGGAAAGTGCAGGGCTGTTCCCTTCCTATCCACTTATTTCCTTTCTTGCAAAAGAAATAGAAAAGGTGACAGCGAGGTACATTTGAATTTCACTCTGAAAGTGGTTTTTTTGAATGCCAGGAGACTTACAGGGCACCTCGACATCAGGACGGACACGTCACTGAAACCCTCGGCTTTCCAAGGGCTCAGTCCAGCTCACAGCCACTGAGACCCTCTGTCTGCTGCTGGCTGCATCCAGGAGCAAATCAAAACAGTAACACAGAAAGGAACTGCAGGCTCATGGAGCAAAACAGNGGTTCCTCCAGGACAGATGAAGACATTTACATTGACAATAAACGGGACGACAGTTACAGAGCCGTTAATTCCGACACTTCTGGGCACAAGGTCCAGCTGTAGGCAAGACATCTATTTCCCAGTGGTACACCTCCAAAGAATTAAAGGCATGAAGGAAAGGAGAATGTTATCCCCTTCCTCTGAACCTAAGGAGATTGACATTTGCTAAGAACAGAGAGCAATCAGTCCGGAGGATTATACACACCGTGAGAGATGACGTGAATTCTGTCTGTCACATGCCAGCACTCAGCATTGGGGCTAGAGAAGCAATTAGCAGGAGAATCAGCAAATCAGACTTTAGGGGCAAGTACCTGCTGTGACTAAAAAGCCAAAACAAGACCAGGGAAAACCTGAGAAAGCAGAAAATTTGGGTAACCCACGTGCCAAAAGCCATCAGCCCCCAAACTGCCCACCTGAGCCTCGGACACGCTGCACAGACACCAGAGACATCCCATAGAGACGCAGACACACACTTATCCCTGCATCGGCCCCGTGTTTAGTCAATGTTTGGTCAATATGTTCTCACGGTAAGAGGCGATGGTTACACCTTCCATCCAAAGACACAAAACCCAGCGTCACACCCCAGTCCCTTCACATCAACTTCCCCCAAGCAGCTCTGAAACAGCCTCCAAACCTCTCACCAGCTCCTCAAAAGCTTTTTTTTTTTTTTGTCAATGCTTGTTCTACAATTGGAACAGAACCGGTGTCTAAGAAGCTGATCTTTAAACTCCAGCCTGGTTATTCCGTATTTTTCACGGCCCAGGCAGGTTCCTCCATCTGTCCGCGCTCCTCCAAGGTGAGCCATCGCCGTCCTGCGCGAGCTCCCTCCTACGCTGTGCCGCTGGCATACACCGCTCTCAGCGGAACAGAATCCAGACTCCATCCCAAGGATAATGTTCACAAGAACGTTACAACCGGATAATTTTGAACCTTGCCTTGTTCCCGATCTCACGAGGGCTGGCAGGACAAGAGAGCCGTGCTGCTGACCCGGGGAAAGAGGAGAATCGCCCTCCAGCCCGCTGGCTGCAGCGCAGAGGAACACGTACCTGCAGAGAGCCACCCGGGCTTCCAAGAACTTCATAAATGAGTATGCGACAAGAGAAAAAAACCAAAAAAAAACCCAACCAAGGCAAGGATAATCTGTGCCTGAGAGCACAGCAATAATACAGCCGTTCCTTACATTTAGTAAAACCTGTAGTTAACCAAAAATCACACACTCCAGGACGTCTCTCCCTGCAAACGCGCGGGCAGCTTGAGCTGGTATTTCATTAAATCCCTGTTTAACTTCCAATGAGACTTAAACAAACCTCCTGCCCTCACAGGGTATCAGCATTCCTTCCTCAGCGGGAACCCGCCGGCGAGGTATCAAAGGGTTAATTAACATGTACGCAGTCCGTGGGTTCGGCAACGTGAAATGGAAATCTCCGAACAGACCAGTGTCACCGAGTGCAATGGAAATAAATTGGGCGTCTCCTTCCCCACTTCCACTTTCTCTCCCGAGATTTGCTGGGAGCTCTCTGTGCCGCTTGTTCGGTAATTTCACGCTACGCTGCTTAACGATGTAAGCATGGAGGCTCAATCTAAAACCGCACTTCCCAAATGTCACTTGTTTGTGAACACATGGCTGAACCCAAAATTGCTTTTAATATTAGAGCGGAGCCTGCTGGCACCGCTGCGGCCAAGGGTCTGTCAGAATCTCCCCGATAAACCCCATTTTCTGGGGTGTAACACCATGACCATTCGCTACAGATAAACCCCGTATACAAGGTCACAGCAGCCAAACACGATTTTTTACATTTTCAAACCGAGTTGGCTTGGCTATTTTTGAGGTTAAGACACTTAACGTTGATTTGAGGTTTCTTACGGTTCCAGGTTTTTCTCACCATCCCTTTAACTCCAGAATAAACTCAAAGATACGACGCCCCAGCGCCTCGATTTACTGCCCCAGGGTCCGTCCGCAGCCTGGATGGGGTACGAAGAGATCACGGACACCAGCGCAGGGGTCACTGCTTGAACACTGGCAGGGGACAGAGGGGACAAATCCATCGCTTCTCAGCATGAGGATTTTTCTGCTGCGAGATTCATTCCAGTTGCCATTACCAGCAGTTCAGAGGTGTAAATTCTGTAACGTGGAGTACGTGTATTTTGTATTTCATGGTATATTTGGGGTTTTACATTTCACGGCACGGCCACTAGCATGTCTCTCAGAAGATGCTCTTACACCACCGTAGCTTCAGAAATGAAATAATAAAATCTGTTTATTTCAGAAAAGGAGATCAAATGTCAAATTTGTTGGCTAACAGGGGAGTCCTTGAAACTATGGGCTGAATATTACTGAAAAAAAATAAACCAAACAGACACCTCACCTTTCAGGAACCTGAAAGCTTACTTTCCATGGAATAAGCTTCTCAGACACCAATTATTGTTCCACTGGACAGTCAAAGACTGCCTGCAGCTGCTGAGGGAGGATACAGAACACCAAAGAGGGGAAAAAAGCAGGAAAAAAGGTCCTGGAGGGTGACAACCATCTTCCTTTTCTAGCTGGGTTAATGATGTTCACTTATTAAAAAGGAAAAACAGGAAGAAACAGCATGGGGGGGTTTTGGGGGATTCTACAAGATGCCTTGAAGCCTGCAGTGCCAGCACCAGCACCAGCCTCCAGAAGCAAAGAGACTGACTCGTGTCAGTCACAAGCAGCCACTCGGAGTGATTGACACACGACATCAATCGCTACTGACTATAATTCTGGGCGGAAAATTTCAGCTTGGCTCAAAAACAGCTGAAGGCATGACAGCGAGAAGGCGGAGGGTTAGAAAGCGCACTGCCAAGGATCACAGGATCCCAAAGCGCAGAAGAACGACGCCGTTCTGTAATCACCTGCCTTTTGCTGCTCTCGGAACATAAACCTTTGTAAAGGAAAACCAGACATCACTGCTCCCCAGCTGGAGACACTGATGTACCCACAGCCCGTTTCCAACAGAGTTCATTTTGTCCGGAAGAAAGCATCAGGATGCATTACAAAAGTTACACGGTTGATAAAAGAAAAATAAGTCAAGGAAATATTATAAATGCTATTCCAGAGTGAAAACTAAGCCTACCTTTCTGGAAAGGAACATCCGAGGGAATTTTCAAGTGCTACCCCCTCTGCAGTCATTTATCCGTTCCCCAAAGCCTGTGTGGGGCTGATCCCCAATTTAAAAATTCACAGATCCCATCCAACCCGTCCAGCTGCTCAGTTACACTGCACAGTTCAAAACAAGAGAATGCAGGGTGTGTGCTGGCACCAAAACCCTGACTGACTTCAGAACTGTCAACAGTAACAAAACACCAGAAATCTGCCCTAATGAGAAATAGCCACAGAGTCATTTCAGCATGGCTCTCCTCTTCAAACCTAACCGAGTGCAGAGAACAGAGAAATTCAGGTGTTTTCAGAAGGTTATTACCATAGTCTCTTTAACACTTAAAAGTATTTCCAGCGTATTCTTTCCCCTTCAATGTGTACCTAATGAATTGTGTTCAGTNAAAAAATTCACTGGTTAAATCTCTCTCTTTCAGCTGGAGGGTAGGCAGAATAGCCATTGCCAAGTCTTGGCTAAACCCAGAACAATTTCTTGCTAACAGCAGAAATACTCAAGTATTTGTAATAAGGAGAAAAAGACAGTACAATGGATGGAAGGGGTCACGAGATCTAACTATTTAGACTCAGGTTCCAGTTACAGACAGGGTCTCAGGCTGCAGCATTCCAGGAGATCAATAAATCTCTAGATCATGACCACTTTAGCTCATGGTAAATCCAAATCTACGCTCCCACCACCATGACAGCAGAGCCAAGAAACCTGGATTTCCCTCGTAACACGAACTGTACATGGCAGGGTCCTACCGAAGCACAAGCTGCCTTCCACTGCCTTTATCTCACCGCTCCCATTTCGCAGTCTCACTCCCATTTGTCCACCCATAAGTCAAACAACCCAAAAATCACAGCCCAACACCTACTTAAGTAAAATCAAAACAACAATAAGCGTTACGGACATTATTAATAAAAGGTTTAAAAACTCTGCAGATTACAGCTGTAATCAGAGGCCAATCCATTTGTGATGCTTCTAGAAAATCCTCTTTTTATATCTTATGCAAAGAACACATTGGGGGGGAAAAGGTCCTTTAATTCTTAGCGTGGCAGAGATCCCAAGAGCCATGGCAGCGACACGGCNCCCATTTGTCCACCCATAAGTCAAACAACCCAAAAATTACAGCCCAACACCTACTTAAGTAAAACCAAAACAACAATAAGCATTATGGACATTAATAATAAAAGGTTTAAAAACTCTGCAGATTACAGCTGTAATCAGAGGCCAATCCATTTGTGATGCTTCTAGAAAAAATCCTCTTTTTAGATCTTATGCAAAGAAGACATTGGGGGGAAAAAGTCCTTTAATTCTTAGTGTGGCAGAGATCCCAAGAGCAACGGCAGTGACACAGGACGCTTGGAGCAACCCTTCCCGTCCAGCTCTCCAGCTTAGCAAGCGTGTGACAGCACCTCCCTTCTCTGGATTAGGAAAGAGGCAAAATGTGACCTTCCCTGTCTTTCCAACGCAGAAGTGCTGACGGACCGTTCAATAGCAGTCACACGCCAAGCAGCTCCGTTTGGATTCCTTCCCACCAGCGCTAGCTCCCAACACAGCGGCTCAGAGCCTGCAGAGATCTCGGAGACTTACACCCATACACCCAAGGATGGGTCCAAATAGAAAAAACACCAACAGAAGTTAAAACATTTACCCACTAGATCGGTCTAGACTTCATAGAATCATAAAGGTTGGAAAAGAACCTCAAGGATCATCAAGTCCAACCATCAACCCACGCTTGCTAATGTTATTAAGGTTAGCGGGATTTTTTTTTTTTTTTAAAGAGAATAAAAGCTGCTATGATAACACAAGAAGCTCCTGCAGTATTTCTGGCTGAGAGGTGCTGAAGTCCGGTCTGTGCCCAGCCCCACGGAGCACCCTCGCCATAAATCAGAGCAGAGTGGTAGATTGCTAACTTCAGAAGACGGAAAGATTATGTTTCTGTCAGGAAATCTACATCCTGGTGTCTTCATTTCAAGCCCGCAGTGTATGTCCTCCATGTCACTGCTGTCAACATTATCCCTCCAATAAATTAGAAAGCACTCAAGATGATGGATAGGCCATGCAGAAAAGTAATAACTATTGAAGGAGAGCCAGCACAAACTGCCACTCAGGGAGAAAGCCCTAAATTTACTGACTTCTGCAAGCTCTTGAAGAATAAATGGAGAAATCAATAGGAGATTACAGAAATACACATTTTTAATTATTAAAAAGCCCTAGTATTGATCTGTTTCTTTTTTTCCAGAAGCGAATGCCATTACAGAGATTTATAAATACGTGCCTATTCGCTTCATTGAGATCTGCCAAGAATTTAGATGAAGGGATCCTGTCTCTGTTTCTAAACAAAAATCACCCACGTTCACTGTCTCTGGATAACAGTGATCCCTTCAGAAGCTGCTGGTTCAAGACGGGAGGTACTCAGAGACAGGCTGCTTCGACTGAAGAGATCTCCTCCTCCTCTTTACATTTAAAAACATCCTTCCAGCGAGTGCCAGAGAGAAGCGATGATAAAAACCACACTCGCCCCACACTCGGTAAATCAGGATTGGGAATTATATTTAACTAACGTGTTAATAATCCTCCTTCCTTTAAACAGCTTGGGTTTGACAGTGACATCGTCCTCTCTGTGCACGCTGGTCTCTTCTATTTTTTGTAAAAGAAAGGGAGACAAAAATCAGACTCTTATCACTCAGATAGTGCCTATTTCAAAGGTTCCTACACACACTCAGTATGAAGGAGACACCAGAGATCAATCTGTGCAAAGCCTTCATCCCTCAAATCACAGGGGGAAGGTTCACAGTGGGAAGCCTGGCTAAGCAGGAAAAGAGTTTTTAACAACAAATTAGAAACTCCCACATTTAAACCACTCTGTATCCCATCCATGCAGCTCAGTAAAGTTGACTTGGGAAATGCTTGGAAGGAAAGTTTTCCTCTGCTGCCTTTTTACAACCTCCTTTGCTCCTCTTGCTTTGTTATTGATCAGAAATCCCTCACTCTGGAATTACCACTCAATGCCACTTTCCTCAGAGAGATGGAAAAGCAAACACAGAACATACGTTTGTACTGGTTACAGAATTTGTACTCTCCTGAATATGGTCGGGACAGATAATGTCTTTTATCCTCTATCAAAAGTCATTTCTCAGAGAGGCATCCAGGCATTGACCCGAGCTGCCTCCCATCTTCCAAATTTGTAAAGTGAAATTTGTAAAGTGAAAATCCTTACCCAAAAAATCCAGAACCCACGATTAGATTATTTTCATTATTCTTTTCAACCATGGGTAGCAGGTGGGAATGTTTTCATACTGGGGAATTAGGTTCCGCAGATAGAATTACAGGAAAAACGGTTTGTTGCTCTCTATGAACAATTTAATATCAACCATTGTGTGCACACCAAGCCAGGCCTCGCCGCTGGTGTCGAACCACAAGCTCCACAGTCTCCCCTGCACTGACAGCAAACTCATCTGACAAGGCAGACGATCACACTTCAAATTTCATTCATCACAGCCTTCCACTAGGAAAAATGAAACAGCCTCTGGAGCAGCAAATTGAATGAATTCATAGTTTTTATGCTATGAAAGAGCCAAGATCTTTTACTTCCATCTCAAAGAATCACCAGGCTCATCAAATCGATGCTACATTTTGTCTCAGGTGGAATAACTCTTAACAAAAAAAATATTGAAAAAAATGCTTAAAAAAATATATCAGAACTTGAGAGTTCTTACTTGGAAAAAGATGGTCATAATATCTACAGATGATGATGCAAAGGGGACGGGGAAGGATGAAACCGGTTTGAAGCAGGCATTGTTTGATACGTCCCACTGGAGTTAAGAGTCCCTATACCTCTCAATTCAATTTATTTTTTCACACCCAAAGGCAGGCCACCCTGGCAGGACAGGCTCCGTGTGCTGGTAACACGCAGCAGCAGGAGCTGTTTGATTCTGCACAGATACTAAATCCCTTGTAAGCATGCTTGGCTGAGGAGATTTACTTCTTGCCAGAAGACTTTAAGAATAAGCACATTAAAACGATCCTACCAAATAAACACGACCCCGTATTTCAAATAAGAGGACTTAAGAGATTCATGGATTCTTTCTGGCTTAGCACAGAACAAACGCTTACACAACAGAGAACCAGCACGTCCGACTCCAGCTTTTGGTTCATACTGGATCCAGCAGAAAAAAAAAAAACAAGTCTGTGTTCAAGAATTACCAAGGAGCTATGCTGCCCATTGATAAGCCAGAGCCTCTGCATTACAGCTTGCCTCTCTCTACCTGGAGAGGCTCCCTAATTGCCAAAGTCAGTCCTAGGGAAAGCTGTTCTGATGAGCAGCACTTCACAGGAAGCGTCTCAGCCAAACCACAAATCCTCCTTTACAGCCAGCCACCTGGTTTCAACCGATAGGAGACATTCAGCATAATAACACATTCAGAAATTAAGCAAATTGCTCCCCAGTGGTTTGCAATGAATTGGTTCCTCAGAAGAGGGGTGCTGGGCTTTGTGCACCTCCACGACTTGCCAGAGCCTTCAGTGCATCCTTTGTACCTACCCGGTCAAAAGGGATGCCGTACTTCTTCAGGATTGAGGGTGAAATGAGGGTCATCTTGTGACGGAGGAAAGCATCACATCCCTGAGAGCTTCCTGGAAAAAATCCTGCAGGGACATGAAAAAGAAGAGCATCACTACAGGGATATTATAACCAGAGCAGCTGAAAAAATGAAAACCTGCCCAAACACTTTGTATAGGTCACAACAGCCGGCATACGACTGAAGGGGTCGGTAATTAGCACATCCCTCATCGTTTAAAGTGCCACATAAATTTTGTGACAAAAACTCTCCTGTTCAGGTACACCAGTCTAACTTCTACTCAAGTTGATAGCTTGCATGTAAACCTGCTCATGGGAAAAATCCCAGTAAAACCCCAAAGTACGAAACAGAACCTGGCTGTCTCGAGCTCTGGCTCGTACCCTCTACCCTGAGCCACGCTCTTTCCAAATACAGACAAGGAAAGAGCGAGGAGCACGCAGCCTCTCCTCCAAACACCACCCTGTCCTTTCCAGACCTCCTCTGATGGGCAGCTACATTATCCCCGGGAAAGGAACACAACTCATGGGATTCCAGACTGATCTGCCCCACATACCACCCCCTAAAGGGAAAAAATAGCATGGAGAGGTTAAAATTCAGTCAAAAGAAAGGAAGAGAACAAAACACATCCATCACAAGGCAGTGGAAGGGGGAACACTCATTCACTGGTCCCAGTGGTCACCAACTGGTCTGGCAGAGGCGGTGCGATCTGACTCAGAAGCTCAGCACTAGAGAAGTTCTACCATAGCTACAAAATCCACGCTGAGCTATTAAATCAGAAAGAATTAAAATACTGAACAAATCCCTTCGCTCCCAGAAAAGTCACCTAAAGCCATGTACCGCCACTCGGTTCAAGACCGCGTGGTCCACCCCAAGCAGGTGATTCAATAAGAAATTATGTGTTTATAGGGATTCAAAACCATCACCATTTAGAAGAACAAATAACCCAAGCTCTGGAAACAAAACTAATTGATGAGACATAATGGAAGGGGTTTCAGCAAGTGAAAAGGATTGCTGGAATCCAGGTTTTCTTATATTTTTGTACTAAAAGCATTTCAATTAAATTATGACTGTCTGCTACCCAGTCTGCCGTCCCTCTCTGCAGTTCCTCTTTTTAATGCACAGTTTAAGTGGCTCTCATTAAAGCTACTAATAAAGGAGCACATTTTAAGTGATTAGCACCAATAACACGGCAACACATTAACATTCTCTCCATGGGTTCCAGAGCTCTCCCAGTGAGCCCATTTTCAGCTCAGCTATTCATTTTCCATATTAATTGCACACTCATTTTTCTATTGAAAACTTCATCCTATCGACCAGCGATGCACAGGACAGCGGGAACACCCAAGCAGCAGCACTTCTCCATAGTTTCAAAACATGACCCAACCCAACTTCCAGAAGATATTAAGCGACAGAAAATTAAAATAAAGATCATTGATAAGTTGCCAACCATCGATGTGTCTCAAAAAATAAGTAAAAATAAGTTAGAAAGGGCAAAGAGACGTAGTGTTACTCATTCAGACTTGAGTGGGATAATTCAGATCC
>VZTO01010478.1:2663-20979 GCA_013400615.1 Syrrhaptes paradoxus | reverse complement strand
CCCTGCCCTGGGGGTGTCCCACCCTGCCCAGGGGGTGCCCTGCCCTGCCCCAAGGGGGTCCTGCCCTTCTCCAGGGGGGTCCTGCCCTGTCCTGGGGGGGTCCTGCCCCCTGCCCTGTTCTGGGGGTGTCCTGCCCTGTCCCAGGGGGGTCCTGCCCTGCCCCAGGGGGGTCATGTCCTGCCCTGGGGATGTCCCACCCTGTCCTGGGAGGGTCCTGCCCCCTGCCCTGCCCTGGGGTGTCCCACCCTGCCCTGGGGGTGTCCTGCCCTGCCCCAGCTTTGCTCCTGAGGGGCTGCCACCCCCTGTGCCCACTCGGGGTGGGGACAGCCACTGTGTCCCCCCACCCCGTGCTCCCACCATTTCTCAGGGCTGCACACGCACCATCTTCACCCTCCCCAGGACCTCTGACACAGCAGCGGTACCCCCGAAACGGGTGGGATTCAGTAAGACAGAGCACCCTCGGGGTGTTCCAGGGTCCTGCCTGCAAGCCCCTCTGCCTCCCCTCTGCCCCCCACCACGGGAAGATGTCTCGGGGGCCGTGCCAGGCTTACACAAACCCAGCGAGCTGCAATAACCACGGGGCTGTGCGGCTGCCGAGGTCAGGCTGCGAGATGCTGCCAAGCCCCAGTTCCCTGCCAAGAGCACAGTGCACGGGCTTTCGGCACCTGCTGCGAGCCCGGCTCGGCTGCGGGGCTGCTGGCACCCGCCCGGAGCGTTGGGAGAAGTCCTGGGTTGGGTATGAGAGGGATATAAAGTGGTGAACGATCGCGCCGTGCCAGACCCCAGCCGTGCCCGTGGTGCTGGGTTGGACTGGGATTGCTGCTGGGGATGGACCCAGCCTAAGGGGAGCGGGAGGAAGGCTGGCTTAGGTGGGGTGGAGTTTTTTAAGATGGAAGAGGGAAGATTGAGATGAGATATTGGGAATAAATTCTTCCCTGTGCGGGTGGTGAGGCAGTGGCCCAGGGTGCCCAGAAAAGCTGTGGGTACCCCATCCCTGGAGGGGTTCAAGGCCAGGCTGGATGAGGCTTTGGGCAACCTGGGCTGGTGGGAGGTGTTTGCTGGTCACTGGTGGGTGGTTCGACGTGAGGAGCCCTCCTTTGCTGAGACCCAGCAAACTCCCACCAGCGATGAGCCACGTGAGATGATTTCTAGCTGCTCCCGGAGAGCCCTCGGGAAGGAGGAAAGCCCAGGTGGTGGTTTCACAGGACAGAAGTCCTCTTCTCCTTCCCCACAGGTGCCCAAGGAAGTCCCCTGGGGAGCCAGCTGGCCCAAGGGCCACCTCTCTGGGACCGTTGCTTGGGCTCTCTTTTGAGTTTTCCTCAAAGGACCCTTTTCCCAAGGAGCTGAGCATGTCCGGGCTTCCCGAGGGCAGAGGATCTCCAGGTCTCTGGAGCTGCCTGTGGTGTGGGCACTGATGGGAGAAGGACACTGGAGGGAAGCAGGGGAGAAACCAGCATCACGGGAGACGCTCTCTGGACACCAGCACCTCTGGCCCTGGAGCCAGCAAGCATCACATCTTCTAGGATCAGCCAGCCCTTGGCCATGGTTTGGTCTTTGGGGCCACCATGCCCCCACAGCTGCTGGGAAGGAGGAAAGGATGGAGCTGCTCTGCTAAAACCCCCCTTTTCTCCTTTCCAGCTGAGGAATGCTCTGTCCCAGGCTCCCAGCCACAGGCAGAGCAGGATCCAGCCCCGTGTCCAGCACCATCATCCAGATGGCTCATCCACGGGATGCCGTGACCCAGATCACATCCCTTCTCCCACCCCATCTGCGCAGGAGCCCTTGCCGGGAACGCCGTGTCTTCTGGCCACCCTGGTTCGTGCCATCCGGCGCTGGCACCAGCCGACACCGGGTACTGAACTGCGCGTGGGTACGAAGGGCAAAGTCCCAATTCATCTCTCTTCCAACCGCTCTGAAACTAGGCATCGGTCCACGCCGTTGGCAGCGGTTCATCCTCGCTCCGGCAGCCAAGGATTGCGCTCAAAAGCCTGGGAAAGAGCAGAGATAAGGGGACGGTTGTTGGGCTGGGAAGAAAGGGACTCCTCGCATCTCACAGGCGCTGGGGAAAGTCACGATCCAGCCAAAAACTGGGCTCCTGTGGCACACGGGACATCTCTGGGATTTGTATTCTGGGCATCGAGGGGCAAGAGGTGTCACAGGTGAGTCATGGGCATGCAGGGAAATACGGAATTGAAATCTGTCATCGGCTCGTCCCGCTGAGCTCTGAGCCTGGCAGCCACACTCTGCCAAGAGGATGCGTAAACGTTGGGATTTTTTCCTTTAAAAACAGGGGGAAAAATGAAGAACAGAGGGATTATTCAAGGATGTGGCGTGAATCATGGGGTACAACGGGAGGTTGCTTTCCAGGAGGCCAGAGGAGCAAAGCGCCGAGTTAAAATGCAAACCAGGATGCCTGGCAAAACGGGATGGGAGACGCGCTCGTCTCTGCGGCTGTGCAAGGGCAAGGTGAGCTGGAGGTGGCACGGGCATGGCAGTGCCACCCAAGAGGCTTTTTGTCCCCTTTTGCCTCTTTCTGCTGTTTGGATTTGAACACCTGAAGATGAAGGCAGTTGTCGTTTCCCAAAGCATCCTGCCTGCATCTGCACTGGGAGCTGGAGGACTCAAGGGAGTATTTTCAGACCAGACGTTGGTATTTGATGACCCCAGGCTGGGATCCAGATGTCCATGAGTAGGTGTCTAGTGCTGGTCACGGTGCCCTCAGGTATCCCATCCACTAGTCCAGAAAGCCATGGATGTCCCATGAATCTCTTGCCACCTCAGCCAGCCCATTGGGGTGTCTTGGGCACCCTCCCAGGTCCCATGGGTACCTCAGGTGGGTCTGGCCACCTACATTTGGGTGGCTGACCTGCCTCTGTAACATCACCAGAGGTTGTTCACGCTCCCTTTCTGCTCAAAGGGCATTTCCAGCCAGCAGCTCATCTTAGCTCATCAAGGCACAAGGAGGTCATCTCATCGCACCCGGGAATTCCTGCTGTTCTCCAGTCCATGGGAGGGTGAGCAGCCTCGGTGGAGATGCGTGGAGCTGGGTGTGGAAGCTGCCATGCGGAGGAGTTGCCAAGCTCAAGAGATGGCCTGCAGGACTGGACTTTCCCTGGAAATACATTTATGAGGAGCACCAGCCACTGGGATGGGCATATTGGGTCCACCCATGTGGGTCATCTTCAAGAAGACCCAACCCACAGACGGCGTTGAGGAGGGTGGGTCAGGAGGACAGTCCCTTGCATGAGGGCTGTGTCTGCAGGCTCAGTCCACAGCTGGGTACTGGTGTAACTGGTGAGCGGACCCACACGCCATGCTGGGAAGATCATAATGGGTCTTCAAGAGGTGGTGCAGCCACTGAAACACTACTGGTGGTCACCAGATAGTGGAAGACGGTGGGGACAGCCCAAGCGATGGCTGCCAAAGACGGACCCAAGTGACTCCCCAAGGCCAGGGCGAATGCCACACGTCCTTGAGCAGCAGAGGGGGGGCAGAGGGCAGGCAGCAAGGCTCAGCTGGTGTTCAGCCGAACTTTTGTTGGCTTATGAGCTACTGTTGGGTCTCAACACATCAGCAGCCCCCAAGGCTCTGGGGTCTGCTTCCAAGTGGTCTGTGGAGTAAGAGAAGATGTAAAATTGTATCTCCTGCTCCCAGGCAAATCCTTCTGTTCGTCCTGAATGTCCCTGGCGCATCCCTGTTAACCTCTCCTTGAAAATCTCCCTCCACCGGCCTTGGCTCCACACCAGCCCTTTGCTCTTCTTTCTAGAAAGATTTTCCTTAATTTTCCCCTCTCCTGCTGTGTTTCCAGCCCGGGCTTTTCTGCTGGCCACCAGGACACCGGAGACAGGACGATCCCTTGGTCTCTTCTCAGCACTAAAGCAATCCCCACTCCCCTGACCCCCGGCGCAGGTCACATTTTCGGGATGGCTGGAAGCAACGGGAGNCGTCCTTGAGCAGCAGAGGGTGGGCAGAGGGCAGGCAGCAAGGCTCAGCTGGTGTTCAGCCGAACTTTTGTTGGCTTATGAGCTACTGTTGGGTCTCAACACATCAGCAGCCCCCAAGGCTCTGGGGTCTGCTTCCAAGTGGTCTGTGGAGTAAGAGAAGATGTAAAATTATATCTCCTGCTCCCAGGCAAATCCTTCTGTTCGTCCTGAATGTCCCTGGCGCATCCCTGTTCACCTCTCCTTGAAAATTTCCCTCCACTGGTCTTGGATGCTCCACATCAGCCCTTTGCTCGTCTTTCTAGAAAGATTTTCCTTAACTTTCCCCTCTCCTGCTGTGTTTCGAGCCCGGGCTTTTCTGCTGGCCACCAGGACACCGGAGACAGGACGATCCCTTGGTCTCTTCTCAGCACTAAAGCAATCCCCACTCCTCCTGACCCCCGGCACAGGTCACATTTTCGGGATGGCTGGAAGCAATGGGAGCACAAGCACCGGTGGAGCAGTGTGGGATCTCGGAGCATCTGCACCGGTCCCGGTGGGGAGTGCAGGGGAAGAAAAGACACGGAGACGACCGAGCTTTCAGCTGTCGCACCAAGAGCTGTTTGAAGCAAGAACAGAACAGTGCCGGGGAGCGGAGAGAGGCATGAAAGCCACAAGCGCCTGATATGACAGCAGAGGAACGAAATCAGAGAAAATCAGATTTCTACCAGAGAGCAAAAAATAAACTCTGACAAGCAAGGAGAGGAAGGGAACAGCGTGTTCCCAAAACCACCGCTTCCCCGGGCGATGCGCACAACCCGACCCGACAGGCACCAGCGCACAGCATCCCGCAGCCCTGGGCGCATGGTCCCCGGGGACGATGGGGACCCTGCGCTGTTCCCTGCACAGCCAGTGCCCTGCCCTTCCCGTGCTGTGCTCCCAGCCCAGCTCATCACCCAGGGCTGTGCGCGGTGCCCGTGGTTACCAACCCCTCCGAGACCAGCCGAGAGGAGCCCCGAGGGGTCGGGGATGGGCTGTGCTGGTTCTAACGAGCCCTGATGGGCTCAGGCTCCATCCCAGCCTTGTGATGGTGATGAGGACCTCAGCGGGGACCAGAGCAGCTGCTGCACATCAGCCAAAATCAGGGTGTGGCTGCAGGGATGGAGCCCTTTATGCTCATCCCTGCAGATAAAAGACCTGCTCTCGCAGGCAGTGCATCTCGTGGATCCAGCTGAGCATCTGCGGTGGGTCCTGGGTGGGGAGAGGGGTCTTGAGGGGACTGGGGGCTGCAGACAAGGAAAGGACCAAGGGACAGCAGCGTCTGTGGGAGTTCTGTGCTGCTTTTCTCTGCCTTCGGGGTCCTGCAGGCATGTGATGCTTTGCAGAGATTTTACTTCTTCATCGTTTTCTTTTCCAGAGCAGGTTTCTGCCTCACTGAAAACCTCGTCAACGAGCGTGGAAAAGCCACGTCTTGGCTAATCCGCTGGATCCAGCCAGCCGGACCCCACCGAGGCTGCAGGAGACCGGCTTGGACCCCACAGGGTCCCCCCACAGGCAGGGGACCCCTTCTTCTGCTGCGGGGGACTGTCCCTCCAGTGCCAGCAGCTGCTACAGTGGCTTCCTCATCTCTTCCCCAAAATCGCATCCTTCATCCTCTCCATCGTCCGTGCAGATCTACCCCATGCACCATGAGGCTGCCCTGCCTGCACCCCTGCCCGCTCCCCAGCCCTGGGGACTGTCACACTGCAGGCAGCTCCCTTCGCTGTTCCTCCAGCAAGACGAGAGCTGGCAGGGATGAGAAGACAGGCAGGGTACCCCCATCCTCCAGCTGCCCCCCGTGACTCCTCCAGAACCACTTTTGGGGCTCAGGCAGCACATCTGAAGGATCAGCGGCAGGTCTGGCCGGACTCGGATGCTCAGGACCATGCCCTGCGTCGGAAGGAGCATCCCCACCAGGATGATGTCCAACATCGATGTTGCCAGTCCGATGCCAAATCCTCCCTCCTCCGATACGGGCTGATAACGCTGGCCATGCACCAGCGGGCTTCAACCCCGGCTTGATTGCCCTCCTTTTTCCTTTCTTTATTGTTTTCGATGAAAAGGGATCTGAAGAATCGACTCCAAACAGCTATTTTAAGGGGAACAACCTAATGCACAAAAAAGCCGACGTTTTCTGCCAAAATGGCATCGCGACGCGCTTGGCTTCTCCTGAAGCCGAGCCCCATGCCCAATTTAGGCGAAAATATTTGCCATCAGAGGCAGATACCGCAGGGTTCTCCCAGACCCATCTCCTCGGATAGTCACCGTTCTGTGCTGCGACGGCTCTTGCCTCACACCCCGTGCCTGTGGGGCGGGGAGGAGAGGTTTGCAGCCAGGCTGGTGGTCCTGCACCCCCCACCACAGCCCCTCTGCTGCATCCCACCTGGATGGATGGGGCAAGCTGCCGCTCTGGGCTGGGGGTGATGCATTTCTGTGGGGAGGGGACAGGCTTCTGGCATGCGGGGACGCAGCGCTGGCTCCTCCGTGCCACCCCAGCACGGCAGGGATGCAGGCGGGGCGGACACGGGGGGCTGCTCTCCTTCACCTTCAGAGCAAAGCAGCCGCCGGGAGCCATCAAATATTGATGCTTTCCATTTGCGAGGCCTCGGAGCCGGGTTGCGGTCGGCAGAGGGGGAGGTTGATGCTCTCCGTCGCTTCCAGAGTTGTGCAGAAGATCGATGCAGCGCTGGGAGCAGAAATGGAGACGTCCCGGGTGTCCTTGTCCCCATCCCACCGGCGGTAAGCTGGGGGTGACGTCAGTCCTTGCTCTTGCAGATGGCTGGCCGCTTCGCCTGGTCAAACCGACGGTTTTCCGCACCCTCCTCAGCATGTCCCAGCTTGCCACCGTGCTTTCCAGGCGCCTGGGGGGAAGCAGAGCCAGCAGCCCCCGGTGACTGGCTCCGTCTCTGCGGCAGCACGTGGTCCCTGCGGCTGGATTTCCGTCGGGGCTGGAGGACGTGGGGAACAGCAGCACGGGCTCAGCAGGAGATGCTGCAAAACCCTGGGGACATTTGTCACAGAGGGACGGTGCAGGGCTGGGCAGGACCCTCCTGGCAGAGGGATGCGGTAGAGCTGCGGCACGCTGGGGCCACGGGCAGGTTTGGATGCTTTTGGGGGACGGAGAGGGTTTGGCCAGGGTTAGGGTTTCCTTTCCCTTGCAGTGGGGTTTTTAATCTGCTCAGGACTGCTGTTAAAGACGGGATCCTGGGGTTTTTTTTGCCCTTAGGGTCTCTGCAGGAAGGGCACATGGTGAGATCTCACATCAACTCTCCATCCCAAGGAGCTCTCTGGACTCTGCCTGAGCATCCCCAGGCTGGGGACCCACAAACCCAGCACCCTTGCTGGGGTCACACCATGTCTGGAGGACACTAGAAGGTCCTCCTGCAGCAAGATCCTCTCCTGAGCATTTTCCAGTGTCCCCTGCCACCATCAACACAGCACCCGATGCCCCAGCCGGCCCCATGGCACACGGTGTGCATCCAGCCCTGATGTCCCCACTGTCCCCGAGAGGGACGAGCATGGTGCAGGCACCCTGGGCAATGCCACCACGAGCTTGCAGAGTAAAGCTGCTAAAAATACCCTCCCTGGCTCGGAGCGTGACAGCTGAAGCCTCCTCCCCTTGATTTACAGCATCTCCAGCTGCAGCGTTGGCTCCCTGGGCCACCGTCACCGCTCGTGTCCCTGCGGGGTCAGGGAGATGGATTTTCGGGGTGACTCTCAGCGAGAGCAGGAGAGACCCGATGCCTGGGCAGCACCTGGGTGATGCTCCCTCTCCTCCAGGATGGAAGAAGTCATCCCACCATCTGACACAACCCCACCATAAGCCATCAGAGGAGCCTGCAGGGGACACAGGATGGGAAGCAGGTGACAGGGACATGGCCAACCTGATGGGAGCTGCTGTGGAACCAGATGTCCTTGGAGGACATGGGAAGAGGTTCCCCCCAGCCCTTCGCACCTGTGTGTGCCCAGCACCCCAAGTTGTAGCCAACTTGACCCCGAATTTTGCAGCAGCGTGAGCCGAGCTTTGCACGTGAGGATGCTGCCAGCCCCGTCCTGGGGTCAGAAACCAGCGAGAGCTGGTGGCCCTGCGGGCAACGCCACACCTTGGGAAGGTCCAGCCCGGCCAGTCCTCCCCATCCAGCGCAGCCAGCACTGCTGGGACATCGGGAGCGTTTGCAGATGAATTTCTGACCTCCTGGGGACACCTACCCCTGAGAGGTCCCTTGGGTTGGGGACACACACCCCTCGGCACCCCCAGCCCTTGCCCAGCCCCGGCTGGGGTGGCCCCATGGACAGGTCCCTCCATCCGAGGTGGTTCATCCTCTGTGGCAGCTTTTGGGGCTGTGTTTTTTTTGGGGGGGACACGGTCAGCAAGGGGAGCATGGGGGTACAAAGGAGCCCTGAGAACCAGGTCCTGTCCTGCCCGACCCCCCCAGTCCCAAATAGCCAAGAGGAGGAACTGGGGATCCTGCTCTTCCCCTTCCCCCTTATCCAAAAAGACGCGAAGCAACCCCAGAAATCAAACCCACATCTTTAATCCCACCAGCAACATGTCCAGATGTCTATGTGCTCTCTGAAGACCCCAGACCCCGATAAGTTGGGGCTTGTGTGGGGCTGTGGGTTCCCCCCCACCCCGGTACTGTTCTGGGATGGGACAGAGCCGGTTTGGCAGCCGGGAAGTATCAGCACCGCAGCCGAGCATCCCTGGCTGCTTGTCGTGCCGGGAGTAGGAGGATGCAGGATGCTGCTCCTCCCTTCCCAAATCTCCCAGTCCCTTCCCAGTGGGAGCCCAGGACCCTCGGCTGCTGCTGGGCTGCTCGAGGGGGGAAAGGGGAGCACCGGGAGGAGCAACAAATGCCCATGGTAAATTTGACCTGGAATCACCCCGCTGGAATAACCGGCTCCTCCTGCAAGAAGTGGGCAGACTGGGACATCCCCAGACCCGCAGACATTTATCAGAGGTGACACTGGCAGCCCCAGGCTGTGCGAGCCCAAGTGACTCCATTCAGAAATCACCGATGGTGCAGAAAAAAAAAATTAAAAAAAATTGGAAAAGCATCTGAAAGGGAGGAATCACCAGCATCCCAGTTGCCCAGACAATGGGTTTTGACCCCCTTGTCCCCACGCCTGCTGACCCAGTCCTGGGTTTGCTGCCGGAGCCCCGGCTCAGCCCGGGAGCAGAAGCGAGGGCAGCCAGCACCAGAGCAGCCACAGCCCAGGTCTGGCCTCCTCCAGCCCCGCCAGGATGTTTTCCCAGCTAAGGCCAGGCTCAGGCTTTAGCCCGATAACCAAAGGACTGTCACACTGGGAATGGGGATGACTAAGTCCTGGGGACACTGGGGACATGAGACCAAAGGCTCTGACCCCTGCAAGGATACCCAGGGAGGGGACCCAGCATGGGGACTGGGAGGCAGCGGTTACAAGGCTGCATCACCAACACCTTGGGGAGGTTTGGTCTTTTCCTCTGGTTTTCAGCACTGCGAGAAAGTCACCGACAACATCCACTTGTGACTTTTATTCAAAATCCCGTCATGTCCTGCTTTTTAATGTTTTTTTAAATCATTATTTATTTTACGCTTGCCATCTGCCGGCATCCATTCTCCCCAAACCCTGCTCCAGCTGGGGGTTTGGATTGGGGAATAAAAGTACTGGGCAGGGGATAAATAATTCATGGGACACGGCTACCAAATGTGACATCCAAAGCCCGTGGCGTGGTGGGGATTAAACAGTCCCGCTGCGGCACGGTGACCAAATAACGCTGCTGTCCCGGCCCTGGCCCGACGCCGGCATCTGCCAGGCTGGGAGCAGGATGTCCCTGGTGCCCAGCCTCTCCATCCTGACCATTATGATTCCCAGCATGAAAAAAAGAGAGAGGGAGGCTTGGGATTGAAATAAGAAAAGCTGGCGGGGCTGGGATGGTGATGGATGGGAGCTTTAGGGGGGTGGGAGGGAAGCAGAGTGGGTACCACCGAGGATGCAGCTTGTCTCAACTGAGATCATCACCCCAGTTCTCCTCCCAAGAAAGAGGCTTGAAAGAGAGGGGACCGTCCCCAAAGGATGCTCTTGCCGAGGGGCTGGTTCCCCTGCCTCCCAGCATCACAGGGACAAACGGGAAAACCAGCAAGGGGCTGGGGACAGGTGCTGCCAGGGAGGGTCCCTGCCCATGGTGACAAATGGTGTCTCCCCAGGTGAGGACCATGTCAGGGGTGGCTCTTGCGACGTCCACACAGCCCCAGCCTCCTGCCCGGGCAGCTCTGGGCTTCATCCCACTGCCCTCACACCCTCCTCTTCCTCCTCCATGTCCACACTGGGGGCAGGTGGGGCTGGCCAAGGATGAAATCCGCATCCCTGCTGCATCCCTGCCACATCCCTGCTGCATCCCTGCACAGGCAGGGGCTGGGGTGGGACCAGGAGGTTTCCTCCAGCAGCAGGAGGGGCTGGGGTCAGCTGGGGGTGGAGTGGGGGGGTGGGTAACAAGCATGGGGGGGGCACTCCCTGCATTTCAGAGCCAATTTGAGCACAGTTTGNACGCCGGCATCTGCCAGGCTGGGAGCAGGATGTCCCTGGTGCCCAGCCTCTCCATCCTGACCATTATGATTCCCAGCATGAAAAAAAGAGAGAGGGAGGCTTGGGATTGAAATAAGAAAAGCTGGCGGGGCTGGGATGGTGATGGATGGGAGCTTTAGGGGGGTGGGAGGGAAGCAGAGTGGGTACCACCAAGGATGCGGCTTGTCTCGACTGAGATCATCGCCCCAGTTCTCCTCCCAAGAAAGAGGCTTGAAAGAGAGGGGACCGTCCCCAAAGGATGCTCTTGCCGAGGGGCTGGTGCCCCTGCCACCCAGCATCACAGGGACAAACGGGAAAACCAGCAAGGGGCTGGGGACAGGTGCTGCCAGGGAGGGTCCCTGCCCGTGGTGACAAATGGTGTCTCCCCAGGTGAGGACCATGTCAGGGGTGGCTCTTGCGATGTCCACCCAGCCCCAGCCTCCTGCCCGGGCAGCTCTGGGCTTCATCCCACTGCCCTCACACCCTCCTCTTCCTCCTCCGTGTCCACACTGGGGGCAGGTGGGGCTGGCCAAGGATGAAATCCGCATCCCTGCTGCATCCCTGCCACATCCCTGCTGCATCCCTGCACAGGCAGGGGCTGGGGTGGGACCAGGAGGTTTCCTCCAGCAGCAGGAGGGGCTGGGGTCAGCTGGGGGTGGAGTGGGGGGGTGGGTAACAAGCATGGGGGGGGCACTCCCTGCATTTCAGAGCCAATTTGAGCACAGTTTGGTGCTGGATGTCAGGGCTGGAGAAGGGCTGGGGACCTGAACCCTCAACCGAAGGAGGCTGAGATGTGGGGAGGGGCAGCTGGGGCATCCCAGGGCAGCCCCCTTCCTGCCCCACAGCCCACCCCATGCTGCAGCCCCCCAGCCCCACAGAGGCATTGCTAACACCACCTAATCGCTGTTCTCCCAAAGGATTTTTTTTAAGCCCCTAATCCAGGGATGGTCCAGCTGGGCTCCCCTAGGGGGTCTGACCTCAGGGGGGGTCAGGCAGGTGGGTTTCCCCTCCAGCCTTCCCGTTTTCCCTCCAGCATGTGTGTGTCCAGAGCAGAGCGGGTCCTTAGAGACCCCCCCTCCTCTCCTCTTCCAGGACACACAGACCATGGCCAACACCTGCATCACCGGCTGGTTTTAGCTTGGCTGGGGTGCCAGGGCTTTGCAAGGGAAGGAGTGAGGGATATTTCGGGGGAAACCATCCCGGGCAGNGGGGGGGGCACTCCCTGCATTTCAGAGCCAATTTGAGCGCAGTTTGGTGCTGGATGTCAGGGCTGGAGAGGGGCTGGGGACCCGAAGGAGGCTGAGATGTGGGGAGGGGCAGCTGGGGCATCCCAGGGCAGCCCCCATCCTGCCCCACAGCCCACCCCACGCTGCAGCCCCCCAGCCCCACAGAAGCATTGCTAACACCACCTAATCGCTGTTCTCCCAAAGGATTTTTTTTTAAGCCCCTAATCCAGGGATGGTCCAGCTGGGCTCCCCTAGGGGGTCTGACCTCAGGGGGGTCAGGCAGGTGGGTTTCCCCTCCAGCATTTGTGTGTCGAGAGCAGAGGGGGTCCTTAGAGACCCCCACTCCTCTCGCAGCCCCTCTCCTCTTCCAGGACACACAGACCATGGCCGGCACCTGCATCACCGGCTGGTTTTAGCTCGGCTGGGGTGCCAGGGCTTTGCAAGGGAAGGAGTGAGGGATATTTCGGGGGAAACCATCCCGGGCAGGATGGGACTGGCTGCTGCTGCCTGTCCGTGACTCACTGTGCAGGAATCTGCCCCATATCCAGGGACCATCCTGTCCCAGTTACTTCACCACAACACAAACGGGACCTGTCTGCAGGTCAGAGCTGTAAAAAAAAATAAAATCAGGTTTTAGTCTGGGGCAGAGAGGGGAAGCGATGGATGCAGCGGCTGCCCTGGGGCGGTGGGATGCTGCCAGCTCCGGGAGGGCAGAGCCGTGGCCACGAGGGGCTGGGGCAGCGGTGCCGGACACCCCAGCCCCCGGCAAGGGATGGCCACAAGAGCCCCGAGGTGCTAACCCAGAACAGGCAGCCCCCCGGGGTGGGCTGACCCCTCCCTCACCACCAGGCAGGGGAGCAGGAGGGACCGGGGAGGGGACAGGGATGCTGCAGCCCTTGGGCAGCTCCGTGGCCACCAAAACTTCATTTTTTTTTGCCCAGTCCTTGAGAATTTTTCCCCGGGCAGCCCCGAAAGGAAGGGCTGGAGCGCGGGGGTGTGCTCAGAGGTTTGGGTTTGATCGTTTCAGCATCGGGCCCCGTACGCGGGGGCTCATTCAGCTGCTGCTGCTTGTCTCGCTGGCTGTGGGGGACAAAGAGGGTCACGGCCACCGAAACAGGACACCGGCGGTGTGTGCCCCTGGCCGGGGATGAGCTGGCAGGATCCCTGCCCGGGAATAAATGTCTCTGCAGGCAGCCCTGGCACGGGTCACTGCCCCACGGGACACGGGTGCTCCCCCCACGTCCACCCCTGGTGTCCCCCCCCAGGGTGTCCCCAGGGCTGGGGTTTGTGCTTGTTTGTGGGGTCACAGGCAGAGGGACTTGGGTTCCTCGGCATTGTACTCTCTTTACTCCCCCAGATAAAGGATTTATTTTTCCCATTGCCTGGGTTATCTTTTTCCTGTTTCCCCAACAACTTGGTGTTGAAAAGCACTTGGCTTTCTGCAGCGTGCAAGGAATGATGCTGAAGAAGAAGAGGAGGAAGAAGAGGAGGAGGAAGAAGAGGAGGAAGAAGAAGAAGAAGAAAGAGGAGAAGAGAAGAGAGGAGAGGAGAGGAGAGGAGAGGAGAGGAGAGGAGAGGAGAGGAAAGAGAAATTAATCCCAGCCCTGTGCTTTGAACGCTTTTGGTGCCTGAACTCAGCTCATCCACCCCCTGAACCCCCCTGAAAGTTGTTACCAGCCTCAGGACTGTCCTCCCCGATAAGCTTTTGTTGACTGGTGGGGATGGGGCACCCAGGGCTCTGTTTCTAGCCCTCAGGAGTGTCTCAGACAAAATATTTTCGTCTTATTAATGCAAGGAGACGGCTGAAGCGTTTGATCCCCATCCGAACAGCTCCTTGCCTGGCTCCACTGCTGCAAATGAGCTTCAGAGCTGTGGGCTGCCCAGAGCTGGCATCGCCCCAGAGAACCCCCCAACCCTTCCCGGTGGAAATGTTCCCCTTCACCCCTTCTGCAACCATTTCCCCAGGGAGCTTGGGGTAGAAAACAATCCCTCTTTCCAGACAAGACCGTGGCACCGGCATTTATCCTCGTAACCCCTAAATGTGTGTGTCTGTGCCTCGCACGGCCGGTCCCTCCGGCCACGTGTTGCATTGTCCCTGGTCAGCAGGATGGTGCCACCTCATCCATCACCCGGAGCTGGTGTCGGCTCTGCTGGAGCACTAAGCCGTGGTCCTGCCCGTGCGAGGGGACAGCCACCTCCCTGCCCATCCTCCTTGTGCTCACAGCTGGGTGATGGGCAAAGAATGGGAAGATAATAATGGTCTTCGTGGTCCTTGGTTGATTTGGGCATCCACAGCTTCTCTGGGCACCCTGGGCCACTGCCTCACCCCATCTCCATCGCCCCTCTTCCAGCTTCAACCCATTCCCCCTCGTCCTGTCCCTGCACCCCCTGACCCAGAGCCCCCCCATCTCTCCTGTAGCCCCCTTTCAGCACTGGGAGGTGCTGGAAGGTCTCCCCGGAGCCTTCTCTTCTCCAGGCTGCACACCCCAACCACATCCCAAGCTGTTTTCCTCCTCTGCCCGAGAACCATTGGATAAACCACGGAGACAGACACAGGTGTGAGAACCGGCCACGCTCGTCCCGGCTGCATCTGAGCATCCCTGGCACCAGGATGAGGGATTTTGAGCATCTGCTAGCAACAAGAGCGGGGAACAGCCGTGTGTGTGCGAGCAGAGGCTCATTAGAGCAGCCGGGTGTCTGATGGAAAGCAGAGATTGCTGCAGCAGGTCCCCACAATGCAATTAATGCTGTTAAACAGCCGAGCCTGGCTCAGCGGGGTGGCTGCAGCCTCCGGCGGTGATGCACCGGCCAGGAGCTGCAGGGCAAGGCTGGGCCATTGGGATAAATCCTGGGGGCAATGCCACCGCGCTGTCACCGGGTAAGGCTTTGCAAGGGGAAGGGAGATTTTAGGGGACAGCCCGGTGAGCTGGCAGAGTGAAAAACCAACCCCAGCCTAGGTCTGGCTGTGAGCTGCTCGCAGGTGGCCAGAGAGGACGGAGGTCCCTGGGATGGAGAGAGGTCAGCAGCCAGAGTCCCAGTGCCTCGGCTCCCTGGCAGGGCTCTGGAGAGTCATCTGTGTCAGGGAAGGGATGCTCCAGCTGAGGGACCCCAACTCCAGTTTTGGGTCCTGGGGTCACCTGAAATGTCCCCATCCCTCCCATCCCAGCTGCATCCCTCCCATCCCAGCTGGATGCAGCTGGGATGGGATCTCGGCAAGGGCTGGGGTTGCTTTCCCCCTTCACTGCCGTTTAACACAAGCGCTTCCAAAGCAGATAGGGACAAATAAATTTTTTTAAATTTTCTTTTTTTGGTGGCAGATTGGGAGCTGGAAGGATCTTTGCCCTGACCCTGCCCTCCTCCAGCCCCTCCTGCATCCTGCACATCCCTCCTCCACCTGCAGACCGGGATGGAGATGGGACGTGAGAACAGGCGGACGGCAGCAGGAGGAGGATGGGGTCGACAGGTTTGAATGAAAGAAAATTGGGGCATAAAACACTCTTTGGTTGTTTTCCCCCTCAACTTTCCCCACTGGGTACAAGGCTCTCTGGTCCTTCATCTTTCCACGCCGCACTTCATGGCAAAGCAGATCGGTCCCTTTCCCCGGGGCTCTAATTGGCATCTCTGCTCTGTGTCAGGTTCTTGGCTGCTCTCAAGAATCACGAGGAATTGATTTTTTTTGGCCTTTGAAGCAATCAAAAGGCTTATTTTTAAACTCTGCTTCCCTCTAAAGAATCCAATTTTTCTTCCTGCAGAATCTAAATCTGTGGATAAATCAGATCCTTGTAACCACAGTGCTTCTGAGCCGCTCTGATCTGTTTGCATCGATTTACGGTGCGACTGCTCCCTGCTTGCCTGCACGGGGACAACAATTAACGCCCGTGTTGCAGAAATCAGCCCAGAAAGGCAGAAAGAACCACGAGAGCCAAAAACCGTTAAAAGCAGGAGAAATATAAATATTTAGAGGCCAGGGTCAGCTGGATTTCAGGGTGCTGCTGCAACCCCAGCTCAGCCCCGTGGGTCTGGAGGGCACGGCCAGCGCTGCTGTTGCTGGGGACCAGGGAAGGGGTCTCAGGGTCACTCAACCTGATTGATGAAATGTTTCCCTGTGCGGGGGGTGAGGCAGTGGCCCAGGGTGCCCAGAGAAGCTGTGGGTGCCCCACCCCTGGAGGGGTTCAAGGCCAGGCTGGATGAGGCTTTGAGCAACCTGGGCTGGTGGGAGGGGTCCCTGCCCATGGCAGGGGGTGGCACTGGGTGGGCTGTAAGGTCCCTTCCCACCCAAACCATCCTGTGGTTCTGTGTGGAGAACAGGACTAGTCTGGCAGAGGGTAAGAGATGATGCTCGTTGACTTTGCTTCCCAACTGCTGAAGCCAAAGCTGGTTTTGCTGCAGCCCGTTGTCCATCAGTGTGGCCCCGGCAAGGGCAGACCATGGCCAACACACCCACCACCACCCCTGGCCAAGGCAGGGTTAACCCAGGACAAGCATCCCTGGTGCAGCTGGGTGTCCTGGTGCTATCACCAACCCTTTCCCTCTGGGAGTGACACGGAAGGGGGACGTGCTGGTACAAACCACCTCCTGCCCACAGCAGCTCCAAGGATCTGTCCCCAGATAAGGTCTTTCTGCCCTTGGACACGGCTGAAGCTTTTTCTGAGCTATATTTGCCTCACCCCGGAGAATTCAGAGTTCGTATGGACAGCTCAGATCACTCAATTTTACGTCAGTCCTCCATCAACATTTACTATCCTATTGCCATGGTTATGTTATTGCTGCTTAATCCTTGGGCAGCCACCAAAAACAATTCCTGATAACAATCACAACTTGACAGAAACGTCATCTCCTGGGTTCCCTCCTGTGCCAGCGGCCACTCCACTGCCTGGGTCGGAGCCGGATTCTGCACCGTCAGCACGTTGATACCTGGAGTATCCTGATTTCTGCAAGGCTCCAAGCTCTGCAAACGGCGTGGGCAGCAAGGGGCAGTCCTGGGAGCAGCTGACATCCCAAATTCTCTGGTTCTGGGTCTCACAAAGGGTTGAGATGTGCCCAGGATGGGAGCTGTGGCACGTGTGATGCAGGGCATGATGCCCATGTGGAGTGTGGCCGGCTTCTAGCAATGTAAACCAGCAGAGCTGCTTCTGCCGTTCAGAAAGGGGTGTTTGGAGCAAATCTGGTGGATGTTATTATTACACAAAGGTGCTGAAGGTATCTCTGTGTCATAGCTCCAGCTTTTTCATGACCCTGGGCTCCAACTCATCCAGAAAGCAAAGGGACCAAGTCCCCCAGACGAGCAGTCTTCATAGAAACATCAAATCATGGAACGGTATGGGTGGGAAGGGACCTTCAAGATCATTGAGTGCCATCCCCTGCCATGGGCAGGGACACCTCCCACCAGCCCAGGTTGCCCAAAGCCTCATCCAGCCTGGCCTTGAACCCCTCCAGGGATGGGGCATCCACAGCTTCTCTGGGCAACCAGTCCTTCAGGATAAAACCATTACACAAGGTGAAAGGAACATCTGTTCTCCTGATCCCATGTTCAGATCAGTGGGATGACAAGTAAATGAATTGCTCCGGGGTCCCCCAGGTGTTGCCCACCTCTGGAGAGCAGACCCTCCAGGCCGTGTCCCCTCAGCCACACGGACACCCAGCTCAGAGCCCAGCCACCACCTCTGGCTGCCCGTAACTTTGGGTTTCACCTTGGTGGCACATTTGCATTCTCGCACACCGGGTAGTGTCATCCAGAGTTTGATCCGGGCTCCCCGGTGCCCGGTGCCACAGGAAAAGGCAGGTTGGCTTTGCAAACCAATCGATAATAAGCTATTTAACCTGTGGTGTGTTGAGATAATAGCATTAGGGAGTCTGTAGGGAATTAAGGAAATAACAACTGGCTTTATTAAGGAGCTTAATTCAATTACCCAGGCAGGAGGGTTTAAGCTGCAGTCCTCAGCTCCACGCCCACAGCTCTCGGAGCAGGATGCTCAAAAGCAACAGCAATGATCAAGCACCTGGAACCAGCTCCGGTCTCCCTGGAAAACCGCGGCACGGTGCAGCCATGGAGCCCGCGGGACGCGCGACAGCCTCCCCTCGCCTGGAGCACGGACACTCGATGTCAGAGTGGGGGGACAGCCAGCAGGGCTGAGGCTGGTGGGGCTGGGGGAGGACAGCCCTGCCCCAGAGCGGGATCAGCCCCCCACGTGCCATCCCGGATGGATGTGTGCTGGGATGGAGCCTCCACCCCTCCCCGCCTCTCCCAGGGCTTCACTTGCCTGATGCTGTCCCTCCAGTGTGTAACCTCACTGTCCCATGTCACATCACCTGACCTCACCCTCCCGTGCCATGTCACCTAACCTCAATGTCCTGTGCCACGTCACCTAACCTCACTGTCCCTTGTCATGTCACCTAACCTCACCCTCCTGTGTCATGTCACCGAACCTTGTTGTCCCTTGCCATGTCACCTAACCTCTCCGTCATTTGCCATGTCACCTAACCTCACTGTCCCATGCCATGTCACCTAACTTCACTGTCCCTTGTCATGTCACCTAACCTCACTGTCCCATGCCATGTCACCTAACCTCACTGACCCTTGTCATG